>CM022541.1:2628691-2936733 GCA_012273795.1 Dendrolimus punctatus
TTATGTAAAACAAAATTTCGTCTGTTATTTGGCCGTATTTTCGTATATTTCTTAACACCCTCAAAATATATATAATACATACATACATACATAACTTCACGCCAGGTCCCTTGCGGGGTAGGCACGAACAACAGAGCGCTACACAGGCCCATTCTTACAGACCTCACTTGCTTCTTTGACATTCATAGCTCTTGTCATGCACGCTCGTCTGTTCTTAAGGCTCCTAACATCACCTTCTGCTAACACATGATCAATTTGATCATGGAAGGTGTGTCGTGGCCTTCCGCGACTTCTGCATCCATCCACTTTTGCATTGTATATCTGTTTAGTCATTCTTTCATCATACATTCTTCCCACATGCCCGAACCACCGGAGCATTCCTTTCCTTACCTTCACCCCGACACTCTCTTTCAGACCAACTGGCTTTCTTACTTCGGTATTACGAACGCGGTCCGCGAGCGTCACTCCGCAGATTATACGCAGTGCTCGCATCTCGACCGCGTTTACTCTACTTACTATATATAATGTTATAAAATAACACGTTACATGTACATTAAAGCAATTAAAAAAATAAATAGAATAGGCTATATAAACGATGGTGAATACGACGCAATTTTTTATCGATCGAGAGCAAATTTAATGTAATAACATGTGTGATATTTTTTATCCCGGGAATTCCGCGGCAATTTTTCCGGAAGTGGTTTGAAGATGTTCGGATGCATACTGACTAGCTCATCCCGACACAGTTTCACTAAAACGATAACAATATTCTTTTTCAAATGCTTCGATACATTCTGTCCCGGGAATATCAAGGCAATCGTGGCTGAATTCGCCGGGATATCCTTGTTTAGTATCTGTTTTTTAAATTTTATTTTATGGCTAGTGAGCTTTAAATTTGCTTTATAAATTAAAGTTAAATAACTTTATAACAATGTTAATTAACGTAGAATTATTATCTATGACAATGTTATTTTAATTCTTAGGCAAATTGTAATATGATTTTGGGTTGCGGTATGGATATACGACACGTTTATTTATTACTTGAGATATAAAATTAATTTTGAGTGTTTAAAAAAAAATAACCACGAAGGCTAAGGCGGGTGCTCCGCTTCGCTTCGCACCCGCTTTAGCCTTCTAACCTACATTAAAAAATATTTGTACATAATAAATAAATGTGCCGTGTAATAAACTCACCCATAATTTTATAATCTTTACCTGTTTTATTAAAATATCTAAGGCTTGGAAGATATTACATAAAATTACTAGTTAATGTGATTAATTCTGTGTCAATTATCATTTTATCTAAATTGAGTTGACATTATAAATAATGGCTAGATAATACTATATATAATATCCGGATTTATTACTTGGGCTGTAACATATAAATTTGCGCTCTCTTTTATAGCCTTAGGTATGAAAATATTTATGTGAAAGTTGCTACATCTATGGACAATTCGGAGGTAGGAGATGAAGTTTGTTACCTTGTGTTATGGAATATGTCATAATTCTAACGCATGAACTAAATAATTAGTTCCGGCCTAACCTAATCAACGCTGGAATCGTTAAGCAGTGAACTACTTACGCATCAATTCATTTTAAATCAATTGTCATCGCATAACTTATAATAAAAGTAACAATCTCAATAAAGCTGTTTACCGATCCCTTATTCGTTATAAACCTTTTATAACACCAATGGCTACCTCGACCAAATTTACTCTATCGAAACCAATCGCATTTCTGAAGATACGAATTTTCCCAATGTACAATAAAGCAAATAATAATAATTTGTTTTAATGAAAAACCTTTAATATGATTCTTATAACAGAGGTTATATCCGTAAATAGACATAGCGAGGAAAACGATTTCCTACGATGGTAATAGAGACATCAGTGGATGAAACCTCTTTGTTACTCTCTGAAGTCAGCTGGATAATTGATTTTCTACACCACCGACGCGCTTTCCCATTTCCCAGTGGGAAGGTGATGATAATATTGTTCGGCTTACGGCTTAAGCGGACGTGTATATTGCCAGTATCGGCTGTATGGGCTCACTGACAAAATAACTTATGGAGCAACAGACACTTTTTAGGAAGCGGGGAATTTTCCTTCGACGTTATCACTGATATTGATTTTATACGTTATTGCATTGTGAAGATATTTTAAATACGTCTGAAATATGGGCTCACTGAAAAATAACTTATAAAGCTACCCACAATAAATTCTTTTTTAGGACGCGGGGAATTTTCCTTCGGCGTTAATGTAATAATAACAACAGTACCATGTGCTAACTCTCCTATTTGTAGAGTGTGTAGAATTATTAATAGCAGCAGTGATTTTACGAATATTTATTATAGCTTAAAACGACGGATTGACAAATTTCAATATCTTAAACTTTTTTGTTATCTTCATTATTAAGAGTTTAATTAAATTACATATTACCTACCCACAATTAGTTTTTAAATCAACAATAAACCTTAGTAAAAAGTCCATTAATTGATCAAATGTAAAAACTGTTACTGATCCTTATTAAATAAATAAATATTATATGTTACTAGAGATTTTCATGTGGATCCACTCGTCTTACTTCGATGTCCCTGTATCAATTCATAAACATTATACTACTGTTAATTATGTATTTAAGACCAACAATTACTATTACTACAACACATAGTCTTGAATTGTCAACAACCTAATTTAAAATACTAAAAACAGACAAACACACAGATCGTATCTCTAAGCTAAAGAAGTTAAGCTTATGTAACGTACGTTGTGTAATATTCAACAGACCACTCTGGGGCTAATTCTAGACATCTAGATCGTCGTAAATAACGGAAAATTTCGTCCACTAAATTTGCCATGCCAGGAATAAAACTTGGAGCCTCTGCGTCGTAGTTATGTCGGCTGGGAAAGGCTTAGCCCACGCACCTACAGAACCCGTTAAAGACAATGTAAAATAAAAAATATTCAAATCAGTCGATCCTTTCCGAGGTATTACCAAAATCTCTTTTACATTTTTATAGATTAATTAAATTCAATTGGCAGACAAACACACATATTGTGTCCTTACATTAATCAAGACACGCTTGTGTTATGGGTAATTTATAACGGCCTACTCTGAGCCGGATTCTAGATACCCACACTATAGTAAATAACGGAGAAAAATTGATTCCATAATTTGCCATACTAGGAATACAAACTGAAGCCTCTGCGTTGTAATGAGGTAGGCCAGCAAAGGCTTAGCCCGCTCAACCTGCAGAGGCCATCAAGATGAAATAGCACAGCCAAACAACTTTCTACAAGACTCTGTTACAGATTTGAAAGTAAGAATCAAGACTGAATTCTGCAATATGGAACTATAAATGTCAATTGGCTTACAAAAAGAAACAAGGTATATAGTTTATGTTATGTTTATTATATACTTTTACAGTCATTTAACATAGTCTTTGTCTGTTTACAGATGAGAAATTTGTGTATTATTAACAAAAATGTGCAACAACATATAAAATATCTCAAAGATAAATCTACATTTTGGCTTCGCCTCTTTCATAATTATTACATACTTTACAAACTAGAGATACCTATGACTTACATCAAAATGTCTTAACTGTACATGTTTGTATTCAAATACACGAGTTAAGTATATAATGGTTATGTATCCTACAGATATTGAAAATTCTTACATTTACGTTACATAAAAACAAAACTAAACATAAATTTATATATAATCTTATGTACAATCTACTTTATAATTATATTAGCCTTAAGCCGATATTAGACGGTTAATTTCTGTTCTTCAATTGGGATGATTCAACCAAAGTGATTAAGTGGTAAAAGTGATTGAATACCTTCTTGTTCTTGCATTTCTGTGAATTTCAACCAAATTGAGTCGATTTGATTAATCTGTCTAATATCAGCATTACCACTTACAATATTCAGATAAGTTATTGTTTCAGGTAATCTACCTTCAGTGCCGTCGTCTTATAAATTATTATTAAAACGAATAAACATTGTTTATTTTTGAAGTTATAGTTTGTCTGGCACTTTAGGGAAAAATGATGAGAGTAAATATTTACGATGCGCGCGCACACCGTCACGAAAAACCGACACCCTGAAGTTAGGTATAGTCATCATTTTAGTTTTTCTATTGTTAGTGTCGTGAAGTTATACTTCTTTTGGCTCGTTAGGGAAAAATGATGAGAGCAAATTTTTACGATTTGCGCGCACACCGTTACGAAAAACCGACAGCCTTAAGTTAGGTATAGTCAACATTTTAGTTTTTCTATTGTTAGTGTCGTGAAGTTATACTTCTTTTGGCTCGTTAGGGAAAAATGATGAGAGCAAATTTTTACGATTTGCGCGCACACCGTTACGAAAAACCGACAGCCTTAAGTTAGGTATAGTCAACATTTTAGTTTTTCTATTGTTAGTGTCGTGAAGTTATACTTCTTTTGGCTCGTTAGGGAAAAATGATGAGAGCAAATTTTTACGATTTGCGCGCACACCGTTACGAAAAACCGACAGCCTTAAGTTAGGTATAGTCAACATTTTAGTTTTTCTATTGTTAGTGTCGTGAAGTTATACTTCTTTTGGCTCGTTAGGGAAAAATGATGAGAGCAAATTTTTACGATTTGCGCGCACACCGTTACGAAAAGCCGACAGCCTTAAGTTAGGTATAGTCAATATTTTAGTTTTTCTATTGTTAGTGTCGTGAAGTTATACTTCTTTTGGCTCGTTAGGGAAAAATGATGAGAGCAAATTTTTACGATTTGCGCGCACACCGTTACGAAAAACCGACACCCTGAAGTTAGGTATAGTCAACATTTTAGTTTTTCTATTGTTAGTGTCGTGAAATTATACTTCTTTTGGCGCGTTAGGGAAAAATGATGAGAGTAAATTTTTACAATGCGCGCGCACACCGTCACGAAAAACCGACACCCTGAAGTTAGCTATAGCCAACATTTTAGTTTTTCTATTGTTAATGTCGTTTTTCTACAAAAGTAGAATAAGGCGAAAGTTAAAAATTTTGAAAAGATTTTTATCTTGTTAGGCCAAAGAAGTATAACTTCTAATACGTGTACATAAGTACACACACACTTTTTTTATTAAATCTGTTTTACCTTACTGTTAAAATAAATATAATACTTTTTTTCCAATTAAACAATGTATTTAAATTTAAATTATTAGTGTTAGGGAACACAGTTACCTTATACAATTTTTGCTAAAAAATGCTCATTAGTTATGGTACCAAAGATATTTATTACCAATAAAATCGGTTCTGATTTTAGCAATAAGGTGCATAAATGGTCGGTTCCTATATATTACTATTCAAGTACTTGCCTTAGAATTGATAGATATTTGCCAATACTTGTATGGAGGTTATGTTAAATTTTAGGAAGTAGCAAATGAACGGTTAGTTATAGATAGGAACTGACCATAAGGGGCAAAACACTTACCACACATTCCGCATTAGAAAGATACTCATCAACAAACCTACTGCACATAGCCTAAAAATAGTATTAGATGATTAAACCTGCTATTTATTCGATGCTTTATAAAAAGTTAATGATATTAGAACTTTCATCTGCATGTCGGTTTGATTGTTTTGAGTAGGCTCTGAAACGGCTTAATGGACTCCAATGAAAATTGAGCAAATTGAAACTGGCATTATCTTAAATTGTCATGTATTATTCATTTCTATATTTTGTAGGGTCCACAACTAGGAAATAAAAACTCAGGAAATACTATCAAGTGCGCAGAAGTATGATATTCGAGAAGCGGACTAAAATGAAAATATTCCATAAAAAATATTGAAGTCAGCAGCTGGATCAACGTATATAAACTTTTACACATTAATCGTTGAGCAGCAAATTCTTTGAGAAGGATGCACTTTAATATCAGATTTTATCTTGTGCTACAATTTATATAATAATTATTACAATTATTTTGACGGTATTTGTTTCTGCAATGTGTTTGAGCGTAGGTATATTTTCACAGTATCCAATCCGAAATTCAATTGCAAAACGAGCTACAAAGTAAGTAAATACCTGATTAATATTTTTGTTACAATAAAAAATGTTTAATTGCAGAAAATTTCAAGAACTTTTTTAACAACAGGGACTTTGATACATAACATTTATTTAGTACACTTTTTACTTAGACTACGTAACTTATATAAATGAATTTTAGTGGTCGTCACCTTGGCATTGTCTCTAATAAAATATGTACACAATTATAGTAATTATAGTATATATTACTTTTTATTAGAAGATTAATAATTATAGGTGATCTTAATATTTTATTCCGATTTAAGTATTATATCTTTTTCTGTTTGGAGTTAAACAGACAGGCAAACTGCCCACTTGATGCAAAGTGGCCATCGTCACCTATGGACATATGCAACATCATGATACAACGTACGAGTACATGTAAATTATGAGTGGTTTCTGTACCAAGTAATTTTACAATTATACAAATTCAAATTATACGTAATCCTCATTACAACCAAAAATGAAACTCGTGGTAGCTTAATGAGTAAAACAACGGCGACTAATTTCAATAACGTAAGTTCATTTCTTGGCTGGGGAATAGATACTGCTTATCTAATGTATGTCTTTGACGACCACGGGCCATAAAAATGACCCGGATATTTGGAGGCCTTGCGTGGGGCCATGGACCTTTGCATGGCCCCACGCAACACGTAGAGGCCCTTTGACAAATTTAATGTAAATGCGGCGTGACACTGACCGGCGATTATCCCTGTCTACACCATATAATAATGCACCCAAGGACAAGCCCCGGCTAGTGTAGGTCTATTATGGGAAATGAGGACAAAAAGTACCGGGCTATTGGGGTGAACTGGTAGTTCTACTAAGGGTCTGGGAATATGGGGACTATGGCATCTGCGCGTCGCAATGTTCAGGGAACATGAGTAGCGGTGACTCGCCACTCCCTGCATGGGCCCCAAAAATGCCATAGAAGACAAGGGCAACATGGGCTGCTTATCTTGTTATTATGAATTTATATACATGTTATAATAAACATGTGCTGAAGAAATATGAAACATAGCGAGGAAACCTGCCCTTTGAGGATACCCATGTATGAAACTCACCAATCCAGGTATACTGATCACTCCTTTAAAATAGAGATAACTGTAGTGGGACGTTTATGGTATGTCATTCTTATTATATTTATAACGTGACAACATTCTTTTTTAACTTTTATCAACAGATTACAAATAGTAAAAATAACTATTCATTGACTCTTATAACAGTTACTTAGATATTAGCACTTTTATGGATAAAATAAAAGAATTAAAGAGATGATAACAAATGTCAATGCTTTTGGTTGCCAAAAGAGGGTTCCCTTGTTCCACGTGTCATGATGGACAGCAGCTTGGTTTTCACCTGATAAAAAGAAATACATTTCAATATTTGGAATCTATTTTGTTAATAATTTTCGTTTTATTTATAGAAAAGTAAATGTAGTGATCTTTGTATTTTTAATACAGATAAAGTAACTCTTTCCCCACGTTTCGTATGCTATCACTTTGGCTATAATCGCAACTCTTGATTAGTCTAGGTTAAAAGGGGTGTAAGTTCACCTTCGATATCGAAAATACATAATGTATAACAAACTTCATTATACACATAGATTTCTATTAAAGGATATACAGAGGAAAAAACAAACATACGTACTGTCATGTAAATGTATAATCAGCGTATTTACTTTGTTATATTAAATTATTTGGTCAATGTATGGATGAGAGTCGATTTGCCCGCTGTCGTGGCAATACGTCCGGATTAAGCCTTTTAGATACAAAAATGTGTGTTTCATTTTCAAAAGGACCCAACCCCGAGCCACCATCCTAGCAGTACAAATATATTATAAACATTTAATTTCTACTCCACTTTCCTATTATTAGTATGAATAACAGCTAATCGGCTTATTTAAGTCTAGACTGCTAGTTAAAATAGCTTTGTAAGGAACGATATTCAAATGGTGAAAACTGTGGACTTATGTTACCACAATGGAACAAACCATTTATTAAGTAACACGAATATTATAGAAGTCAAAGAAATCTAATGTCAATTCAGTACCAGTGCTTGACATAAATAATTTGTTTCCAAATCTCTGCTACATCTGAAATAATGTTAGTCTTATTGACCGTTTCGATGGACTTAATAGTTATGTATTATTTGACATTGTTACTAATTTTTAATAAAGTTAACCATTGGTAGATAACGTATGTATACAATATACATATTAATGTAGCTAATCATTAACAGCGTCAATGTTAACGATCTAAACAGGACAAATTTAGCCACACTTACTAACACTAACTTTATCCCAGACGGAGCAGGAACAAGTCAGTTTCTATAAAACCTTACCAATAAATACTCACCAATTAATACGTGGACATTGATAGTGACTTGAGAATGATTTTGCAAATAGCACGTATATGTTCCGCTATCATTTTGTGACGCAGAGGACACACTGATTGTTGCACTGAAACCAAATGTTAAACAGGATTTATGTATCTAGTCGAAGTAGCTCTGTGACCGAGGTAGTTGCACTTGATTCCTATTTCAAGGGCAAGCACCGAGTTTCTGATCAAATATGAATATTATTAAAATTTAAATTTACTAATGGGGCAATTAAATATCGGGAGAAAAATTCTACAAGAAATAACGAACGTGTATAACACGCTAATCTGCTTTAGACTAATGTAACATAATATCTCTAAAATGCAATGGTCCGCGCAAAACAGTGAAAGATTCATGGATTGATATTATATATAAAGTGCATGTTATTCTAATTATAACATGTCGACAGATTAGGAAAACACCCTAAAGATACCTACACCACCTTAATCAGTTTGTTTAACCCGCTAACCCAACTTTGTATCATGAAATGAAAATACCCAAATTCAGCAGTGGATTGCTAATGCGATGGTATTATATAAAACAATGTTGACGTGCTCCCCGAGCGAATAAATTATTTTCTAAATTTCCTCACCTCAAATTTTGCCAAGTTACGTTATCAAAAAAGTCTTTCCCCTGTTTCTTCCAGTATAATCCATAAATATTATTCACGACTGGTACTTCAGTTGGTTTTACTGTTGTCAATATAGTAGTGGTCTTAATTTCTGGTAATTTTTGAGTTGTTGTACTTATACTAACAGTTGAAGTTATCGTTGTCGTTTCAACACTCCAACTTTTGTTTAACATTAGATCTATTTTATTGAACATTGTACTCAATTTTGTTGTAGTTAATTCCGTTGTTGTTGTTGAAGGAGTTGTTGTTGGAGCAGGTGTGGTAACAGGTGCTTTTGTAGGAAGCGTCGATGTGAATTCTTCTGATATGATACAACATAACTTTATAGAACTACCAGCCTTGTAAAATCTATCTTTCATATCGTGTGATTGATCACCATTGATTGTTATTACTGGAGCTAAAGAAATAATGAATGCATTATTAGTTTTCGTATTGCTTATCTAATATAAGCTTGTTATTATTTTAAGAGAGTTTGAAATGAAATAAAAAGCAAATGGTTTAGCATATTTAGTGATATTTTCCTTCTAATAATTAATTACGTTAAGCGTCCTAATTAGGAATAATTGCTTCCGCATAAGGAAGCTAATTATGCTCCACTTATTTTCTTCAGAGATATTTATTTTAAGAACAACGAGAAAGACAATAGGCGTGTTAATTCGCAATATTTCAAAGACCAAACAAAAAGTAATAAAAGATCCTTCCAACGGAATTCTCATAATAAAATGCAAATAGTATTAAATGCTGTGTGACTTTGAATAATATGATAAAAAATGATTTTATTTTGAGAAAGAAGTAATAGCTTTAGCCGATGAGTTTAAATTAGTTTTTTATTTATTTTAAATATAGACAAAGAATGTCATTAATTTGAGTCCAATATTTTTTTAATGTTGAATGAATTTGACTTCAAAAATAAAAGACATCAAACGCCATTAATAAAAAACTTAATAAAGTATTTTGAAAGACTAAACTTAAAATGATTGAAATAAAGATTGCTAAACGCAACAAAAGTTAAGAAAAATATAAAAAGCAACTTTTAACAAAGTACCCACGTAAAACGGTTAAGTTTGTAAAAATTGTCCTTGGTGGATGTGTAGATATTTGGCACATATAGTATCCGGCATCTGTTGTTTTGACAGGGTTCATACTGAGCCTCCAATTGTTTGGATATTGAAATTTAACTGCTATGCGGTTATCCCCGGCATACGGTGCCGGTCCTACTGTCAGCAACTGTGCTGAATCTGTCATATTTCGGAGCCACATAACCTAAAATTTAAACATTTCATTTAGATTAAAAATTAACATTTTACCTTATTACTTACAAACGAACTATGGAAAATATTAAGCTAATTTAAGGTATGCTATCTCAGACCTATAGTGATAATTAGAGGTCTGATATTTTTTAATCTCCCTTCCGCCAGACGAACAGGGTTATACTGCCTTATGTATATTAATTTTAATCTTATTAAAATTAATATTTTCTAGCAGTGAGCTATGCCAAGAAGCATATTTGTTGTTAGGAAGTTGAAATATTTTTGCACAGCCCACTGCCAAGAACAAAGTTGAGGTATTCGTGGACTTTAAAGTTTACTGAGAATACACTAAAACCACTCAGGTGTTCTTGCTATTACATCCCAGTTACCTTGGTGATATTATGCTCGAAGTGCAAGGAGCATGGACCAGCGCGCTTATTGCGCCCTTTATGAATTTCCATAATTATCATGATGAGATGAGAAAGGTAACTTCTTCTAACTAAAGGTAAAATCTTCAGCAAAGTATTATTTAACACACTTTAAAACCTTTTAGTGTACATAATTTATATTATATTAAATTAATTCTAATACTAATGAATTATATATAGCTAGTAGACCCGGCAAACGTTGTTTTGCCATATAAACGATAACTTCTGCCCGCGCCTTTGCCCGCGTGGTGCGGTTTTTTTAACTATCCAACGGGAACTCTTTAATTTTTCGGGATCAAAAGTATCCTATATGTTGACCAGGGATATAAGCTACTACCATACAAAATTTCATGTAAACCGGTCCAGTTGTTTTGGAGATTAGCCGTTACAAACAGACAGACAAACAGAGAAACAAGAAATTATAAAAAAATCTAAATTAGTTCTATTTCACTTCTTACATCCCCCTGACTCGGTTTTTAGCATTTTTTTTCATTGTACAGAAATTTGACCTCTACAATTTTATTATATGTATAGATATTAAAGATACTGAATCGAAAACGGTTTCTACCCATTTTTGATATCATATGTAGACCTTTGTTTGTTTTTTAATTTGACCATTATTAATAATAAAGCCCATTTATTGCCATAAATAACACAAAAAATATATATTTCGACGAATTCGAAGATATTTCACCATTATAATGATCTTTATTGATTCTAATTATCAAAGATTTTTTTCTATATCTCAACCCAAAAGTGTTCCAAAATTACACAATGTATGTCATCTCGTACATCTTTGTTGCTGAAGATTAAGCTAGAAATGGGTTTAATATAGTCGAACCTTTGCACCGCAACCTTTTCACCGTCGTAATTGACGCTGATTACTTTGGTTCTTACGGATACTTACGAGCTTTGACCTGTTTTATTCAAGGGAGCTAACTTCAAGCTGAAATATTGCAAACGAATTTTAATTACTAATACCTTTTTTCAATATCTGAAGGCGTACATTTCAGAGAATTTTAGCCTTGGGATTTTTCTAAATTTTATTTACTACTAAATTAAAAATATATGTTTATAAACGCATAAGTCTATTATTCATGGATAACAACATACATGAATAAGTTTTTTATTTGAAAATAATTTCTTCAGGAGAATGATAGAAAAATTTACAATAGTGTAAAAAAATATCTCGTTTTATATAAATGTAAACATCATCACAGAAATATACAAAGATTTTCAGTTGTTTGTAAGATATTTTTTAAATTGCTGTCAGACTAGTAAAAAAAATATCCAACTAAATCTATCTATAAATCCAACTTTGTGTGAAGACACTGTTCGTACGAACATATTCGAATTCAAAGGTTTTTTTATTTGAAACTAAATTCAACTGGAGAACATTTTTGGAAGTTAAAAATTGAGTATACTTCCTATTCCTACACTACTTTGCAACTTTTTATTGCTGTTTCAAAACTAGGGAACAGAAATAGGGACAACCATACCATTGTTGTCACTCAGTCAATATATTTAAGATATTAAGAAATCTGATTATTTTGTAGAAATACAATATTATTGTTACGAGCTACAGGAGTAGAATTAAAATAAATGCCGTTGGAATTACTATAGAGTTTATTAGAACTGTTTATTAAACACGTATAAACAGGTACAAATAAAACTGGATGCAACCAGTTCACACTGTATAAGCTGCACGATTCAATTACACGCGAAATTCCGTCACTATATCGCTACACGAAAGTACTACATACGTGTTGCTAGTATCGTAATCGTAGCTTGACTGCCCCATCCCTCCGTTCAGGCATTGTTTTATACTAAACTGTATAATAGGACAAAGGACCGAGTTAATCCGCACATCTGGCAAGCTTCAGCGCAATGCAATAAAAACAAGGATTAGCTCGACACTAATGACAGCCATAAAATAAGTAAGATAACAATAGGATGTTTTTTTAATTTTAAACACGATGTAAACAAAAGAGTTCCTAAATAAACTGTCATAAAAATAAACTGTTTTTTATGACGTGCAGGTGTGCGTTCTTTGTCGGTATGTAGCATTATTAATATCACTATATGGCTACAAAAAATAAATACAAATGTTAATATGTCTTAATGATATTAATTTATTAATAGGGTGCCGACAACGATATAGTTTATCCTATAATAATAATTAACAAGCGTCCTTACCGTTTTATCTTTGAGCATAAATACTCGGCAATTCAACAAAGCTTCCGCTCCTACATGAGCGGTAACTTGAGTGTATTTTTCTTCTTCAAAATATGGGCCCCAGTGATGCTCGTGATGATGATCACGGTGACTTTGGTACGGGACAAAGCTGGCACCACGTGGGTCTTCTACCTTACCTGGTGACATAAATTAAATAAATATACGGGAGACAAACACACACATTGTATAGTTATATTCCGAAATTAAGCAAATTACGCGTATTTTATAGATGATTATACGACGGACCACTCTGGGGCCGATCCCAGATACCTTGACCATAGTAAACAACGGAAAGTTAACTTAAAAATTTACGTAGCAGGAATGAACTTACTGGAATGCCGAGGTACCCCGGTACCTCGGCATTCCAGTGAGCTCGGCTCTTCAACAAAGGTTTCTCTCGATTTCCTTGCAACCCACAAATGAGATCCTGACTTGGGAATTCCTATAATTCATAATCTCGGGAGTTAAAAAACAACTTAAAAATCGGTCCACAATTGACGGAAGAAATGCGTAACATGCCGCAACAAAAAAAAACAAGCGCCTGTAGAAACGCGAAGACAAGTTTTTTTGGAAAAATATAAGTTCTCGGTATTTTTTCAAAAGAGTTACTCTCGAATTCTCTCGGATCCACTCACCAGACCCTCACACCAAGTTAGTGAGCACGGCACCAACTCGGGAGTATATACTTACGAGTAAAGAGAAATTTGAAAATTGGTTTAGAATTAACGGAGATATCGTGTTTTGGATTAAGTCCGTGTTTCGAATTTCCAATAAGATGGTTCAAACTTTATATAAAAGTTTTTTTCCTTAATGGATTATATTACAGCGACACGAATATTATAATGATAATAATAGGATAAAGAGAGTGAAATATTGAAAATTTAATACTTCAATATGTTTTTAATCATTTTAATATTTCATTTTTATTTATCTCATATGTACACTTACTGAAATTTATTTGACAGCATTAGTGTACATTAGTTTTTGTAAGCATTTGCACGTCATATAAATTAAAAAAAATGGAAACTATATATATTATATAATGTATTATTACATTATCCATATACTTATGCTTTTGCAAATACAGATTGATTTGAAAAAAATACTCAATTAATATAAACTGTTAAATAAATAGTAATGACAATGAATTTGTGATTTGAATACTAAAACAATTTATGCAAAGCGGACGTCCTCCTAAAAGTGGATAGTAAACTGTTATCAGTTTAACTTCTGTTATAAATTGTTTCATTGTTATATAATTTGTTTTGAACAAAGAGAAATTAATTATTTTCACAAGAATCACTGTATATCTTAATTAGGAATTTAACTTTTATTTGCGTAACCTTCAAAGACAATTTCTCACGAAACAAGCCGTAAAACTGAGTGTTGTTTTACGGCTTCTGTTATAATATTTCAAAAGTTCTTTCATTTTCAATTACACTGAAAGTATTATTTTTAATAAATAAGAACTCGTATTAAATACTAGTACAATGGTAAAACCTTTCTGAATAGATATATTAGAGAATATTTGTGACGACAGAAAACAAAACAATAAATTACACATAAACAACTTGTGTATAACTATAACTATACGCATGTTGTTTATGTGTATTTTATAGTTATTTGTGTTATATTTTGATCGTTGTTGAGATTCCTTATTTATCTATACTAATATAAAGTTTCAAAGTGAGTTTGTTTGTTTCTACTTTACGACTTAGCAATTAAATATTTACCGGAAAATCACACCAGTATACCAGTATAGTATAGTAAATGAATAAGTAAATTTGGTTTTTTTTAATAAATCATATTAATAAAACAATTATTGCTAAATACAACAAATAATCTAATACGATAAAAGAAAACTTATTCGTGGTTTTTAAATTTTGATTTATGAATACCTACGTTTAATATTGATGAAAAATTATGATACTGTTTATTCAGAAACGATTTCTTCGTTTCTGCGAGATATAGATATGAAGCCTGCGTGGGAAGATTCAATAACGTTAAAAATATTTTCAATGTGGAGCGCGTAATAAATTAAATTATATTTAATACTAAAATTAACAGTAATCTATACCCATATACTAAGGGCGGTTTGCATGACGTTCCTTAAATTCGTTTAAAAAACACAAAACGCATTTAACACCCTTAAATACGATAAGCGTCTTTCAAAACGTTTACAGAACTGTCAAAGTTAATCATCCAAAAATGGCTATTTAACGCCTTAAACGCGTTTAAACATTGTCACTCGTATGTCTTTATGAAATTGTCACTTATGAAAAGTCAATAACAGATTGTCACTCGACTATTATTTGCTTTAATTATTTTTCTCAATTCTAAATACCCATTATTCGTACAAACTAACATGGTAGCAGATAGTTAAAGAATTGGATCCAGTAAAGATATTTTAACTGGGAAAGAATAAATACAATATTCTAGCATTGTACTCGACTTGACGGTCACAATGGATAAGGCGATTGCAGAGGCTTCAAGGTAAAAATAATGCACCTAGATGGTAAAAATTATAAGCCTTGGCGGTATCGTATTGAGACAGCGTGCAGGGCAAAACCCGGCACTGAAGAAATTTTGCAAGGAAAACTTCAAAAGCCCGATGAGCCTGTAGCATCTGATGATCCAGTTGCTACAGCAAAATATGATATATATTGACACCAATTTCTAAGAATTAATTCTGTCTTCTTAACTCTGTTGAAGAGAAAGATGACGGATGAGATTCTAGAATCTAGAACAAGAACGCCTATATAATGGAAGCAGCGAAGACTTATGATCTTTGTCTCAAATTTTTTGATTATAAAAAGGACCCTGAACATGAGATGGGAAGGAAAATCTGCATTAAACAACATTTCAACAACTCTTTTCATAAATTAATGTTTATTATTCTTTATGAAATTGTAAGTTATTAAAAAGTCAACTACAGATTGTGACTCGTATTTCATTTGCTTTATTTATCTCAATGCTAAATACCCATAAAATCGAAAATAAAACCGCCAAAAATTCCGAAGTAAACTTAACCAAACGAACAAAATTTCAAATGTCAATTTGAGATTGGCCAACTAAAATCCTTTTAACGCAGGAAATAACAACATTAAAGCTAAATTTCGTGTGTTTGTTCGATAAATGTACCGCCACGTAAAAAGGATCACATCTGGCTGTTTTACCGATGGCATAAATACATTTTACTAAATGACATGGGAGAGTGCCTCATGCAAGACAACTTAAATGCATTTACTATTCAACGCGTTTAGAGAGTTAAATAAAATTAACTAATTTTATTTAAAGACGATCGTTATGCAAGCGGGCCTAAATCAGTTATATTTAAGTACTTAATAAAGTCACGACCCAAATTTTAGCTCCAAGCCTAAATGTAAAAGTGCAAACATCACTCTGCTAAAGAAAATCAATACTCACTCTGTAACAAATGATCGTTCCTGTCAGTAGCCCCTTCTCGTTTGATGTTCTCCCGAAGTTGTTTAGTGATATTTTTAAATATTTCTCTGGACAATGCCAGGCTGTCCTTCTCATCACTCCTACGTCTCCGTACACCATTTGTCCTGTAGTCTTCGGGGAAGCTTAACGGTTCTGCACAGATTAATCACCTCGTTTATCTTATAAATTACAGCTGTTAATGTTTGATTCGTTAAGGAGAAAATTGAGTGGGCGGTTTCGAGTTGGGTTTCCCTGTACAAAATGCCCCGGAATTATTTTTAATGACTTCGAAGGTTGTTTTATTTGATGTTAAAGAGTTTATATAACGGTTTTGTAAGTTATTTGAAAATAAGACTAAGCTTTAGGTGATTATAAAAAACTGGCATTTTGGCTCATTATTTTACTCATAGTCTCTACAGATATATGATTTAATTTTCTTTATAGTATTAATTTATAATATTTTAGTTTTTTAATAAAAATAATTTGAATATTAATAAATTTATTTTTAATTGTTGATCGCAAAGCCAAAGAAAGGTGATCAGTACCGCTATCTAATTATAAATGATTTAGGAATTTTTTAGAGTCACCTTCATATAATTTATTTCTTAGATTTTAATTACAGAATAATAAGAAGCACCACTTAAATGTAAAAGGTTTGTGTGTGATGCAATATACTCTCGCCTTGGTAAAAATTAAGGCTTCTATTGGTATATTATCTAAATATTTTAAATATATTTATATTTATTTATTACTAGACAATTGTCATTCCTATTACTCCTCTTTCACGATATAGTAAGAGATAGTTTCTTACCATAGAAGTAGGTTTAACATAGCCTTATTCAATTAGGTAAAGTTCCAACTAAATTGTTTTAAATATGTATAAAAAACCTAAAATAAGGAAATCCCTACATAAAACTTAAATTGACCTTGATTTTAAGCATACCTCTCTTGCACAGTCTTGTATAGTACAAAGCAAATTCCACTGAAATATTACAATGATTGCTTAACTGAATAATATTAATTACAATTCAAAACTGTATGAAACTTTGAATAACAATTTACAAAGTTACCCTTGATTAGAAATGGGATGTTACACGTATTATTTACAAGGTGTTAAGAGACGGAAAGTTTGAGAATACTCGTGCTAATCTTACAACTTTCAGCAAAGTTAAAGCGTTGATGTTAAGTACCTATATGTTCGAGGGATACAATTCGTGGAAATCTCAAAGTTTGACGTTTCGTTTGACGGCATCTTACAAGTAGTACGCGAACACTTTGTGAAAACATTTTTGATGGTATTAAATGCGGTTTGATTGTATTCTATTTACAATACTAAACTCGTATTTAATCTATAGTGATAAATGAAATTGTGATTGTGTGATTTTGAAAATAAATGTGGGAGAGGTGGCATGAAAGTTTTTTTATGGAGGCTGTAGTAAGTAGTAATTAAATAAGAACAAAAATCAACAAGTCTGTAGTGAAATATGAATCTTCAGCCTTCATTCAAACTAGACTGCTATAATAAATTACAATAGTAAATATTTCTTCAGTACTAGTTTTTTATTTTTACGGTCTTAATAATTGTAAATATTATGGCGAGTGATGGTGGAACAAACTAGTTAGTTTAAGAACTTTTAGAAAAAGGTAAAAGATTCTGGTAAAAAAAGACAATGACAGATACATGTTAAATAGGGATAGACGATAAACGAAAGTTGTAGAATAGAAGGTTCGGGAAGGAAAAGACAGAGGTAGATAGATGTATAGAAAGGGATGGATAGCAAATAAAAGAATAAAGAAAAGAAGATAGAAATTATGGGTTTCAGAAGATTCTTCAGTATATAAGCAGGGTAAGGCGCGCCTACCGGGCAGTTTAGAGTTGAGTTCAGTTCAAGACAGCGAAGCGACAATTGTGATACGAAAGAGTTGGAAGAAGAGACAGTGACGATTTTAGTGGTGAATTTAGTGAAAAGTGTAGTGTAAAAGTTTAGTGAAGGAGTAGTTTCGCGTAGTTTGAAAGGAGATCCAGAAGCGAGCTACGCGCGTTAAATTCGGAGGTGAACTCTGCATCAGCAAAAGGTGTTTCTAAGCATTATCGGTACCGTGCATCGTTAGTTGCGAGAGTAGGGGCAACCCTGCGGAGAGGAGTCACGCACGTATATTATACTCATACAGATATAATCATATCTATATAATAAGTATAAAACCACACATCCTATCCATACAATTCGTCTTTATAAATTAATGATGTCGTAAAATTAACTTAAGGCTGACCCTGTACACACTACATCAAACCGATCCCTAAGGGTAGCGTATTGTAGGGTAAAGTGGTTGAATTATGTACACTTAATTGATAGGCAATATACGGACCAGTTTAGAATCCTTCCATTTCCAAACACGATGATCATTATTTATGCATGCTTTCTTGTATTACCATATATAGGTTAAACAAATCCTGATTACAATGAAGAATGAAAAATATCTTTAAAGCCTATAATTAATTAAAACTTTATACTCATATACCTCTTTATATAGTTTCCATAGATGTACACATATATCATGAGTTTTGATGAAGATAACCACCAAATGGGCTGGATCATTGGGGAAAAGAAAGAAAGGGCAATTCGGTGAACGCTAGTTTGACAAAATATAACTAACAGCTGGCCTAAATTCGATGAACAAGGCAAAGTCTAGACTGGCGGAAAAAGTTGAGGGAAGCCCATATCCTAAATGGGGCCTTAAAAGATAAAGAAAGATGATATTTTGTTACTTTCATTTGATTTATATGTGTTCCCGCTTAAGGAATGAAAGGACTTTATCTATATACTAATACGTGAAGCAAAAACGTTGTACCCCTTTTAACACAAATTGCGCGGACGGAAGAGTATAAAATTTCGCACACTTATAGTTTGTTTAAGAAGCGACCATGACTGTCAACTATTCGATGGTAAAACGAGTATTTATGGCAGCAAACAGTTTAAATTTAAGCTATTGAATGGCTTTTATCGCGGGCTTTGAGCGCGGCGACCGAATCAGGAAATTCCGTAACGAAAATAAAACCTAACGCCCCCCACTCCGCCTACCATGTAACTCGGCCGAGAGTTCGCTTAACGTGTATGTATATGGTACGACTGTGCGAATCTCGCACGGACCGAGGCGAGCTGCTCCGAAATCGGACGAATACGTAAGCAGGTGTTTGTGAGAAAGTATATAGGTGTATAAGTATCTTTCATATCTTTATAATGCCACACTCACCGCATGTGCGCCCCGTATGTATACATGTAGATATATATGTATACATAGGTGATTTATTTTCTTATCGGTCACCACGCTCAAAAAGTGTAACTTGAATTAACATCAAAGAAAAAAAGATAGTGTATAAATACAAAATACATATATAATTATAATTGCATAAGTTGATAACAATGCTATGCAATAGCTTTACCGCAACGGTCCCCGAGTGCCACGAGGAGTTTTTTTTATTTAAAAATATAAATAGATATTGTTACGAGTTTAGCGGACCTCAAATTAAAATGCCCTTAGAATTACTATAGAGTTTATTAGAACTATACAAACACGTATAACACAAATATAACCAAACACAACAAATCCAAACGTAATGCAGAAGGTCGTAATTCAATAAAACGCGCAAAGTCCGTTAGATTCCCGAATGTACACGCGTCACGCCCGTATAGTAGTCGTAGCTTGACTGCCCCCTCTCTCCATCAGGCCGTCGTTTTATACTTCACAAATCCAAAATAATCCATTACACCTGGCTAATGATGTTAATGAGCGAGTACAATAGGACAATAGGCTATTATCCACAGTAATTAGAAACATATGCCAATAAGTAAGTGAACGAAAGAAGACGATCAGAAAAGGTTTACGATTAGTTTAAATGCTGACACGTAATAAAATGGGCTTCTACAGACTTGTAAGTGGAATTTGTCTTTGACGGCGCCTAGATTGTAACAATATAATTAATTAAACAGTGTTTAGCAACATTAAGTATTTTTGAAATTGATCGTAAAACGCTAAGATAAGACGTTTTATCTATAAATCTTGTATGTAAATTGAATTCCGATTTATTGAAATCGGCTCAGTTGTGTCATCTGACTTTCAAATTTAAAACGTTTTTCAAGACTAACTTCTGTTCGTAGCTTTGTTATCCAATTTGTCTGTGACTTGTAAGGATAATAAGTCTTTTGTTATTCTTTTTCATCACAGTTAAGTGTTTAGAATTTTTTATTGCTTAAAGCAGGCAAACAGGCAGACGGCCAACTTGTGAACCAATAGCAACGCGTTGTCGGCCTCTAAGAAATGTTGTAACGCCCTTCTTAAATAACCCCAGTCGTAGCGCAAAGGAAAACCCACGGCGTAAAGTTCTCTCAAAAACAATGTCGTATGTGGAAGCAACGTTATGGAGAATCTTTGCAATTGAGCACGGGAGTCTAATGAAATTGGGTGAATATCCCATCGATGGCGACCGGTGTTATATAAGTGAAGCATTGGCACCAGATCAATCAATTCCTTTGAACACTTCCCATTGTACTAGCGATAGAATACGCAGAGAGACGTAAAATATATCTGAAGGTTAAGATAAGATAACACTGAAACACGTATCGTTGTATAACCTATATTTATTGTGTCGGTATTTTATCCAATCCGAAGTATATTTGCACATTTATAGTCGAAAAAGAAAAGTATACAAGCTAATGCGAGCATACATTCGTCTTCAAAATTAGACCTTCGATTCACATATTATACACATAGAGACGGTTCTAGTATGAGATTATTATAGATTAGGTATTTACATTTTTAATAAAAAAAAACGCTTTGTAGTTATTTTAAGTACTAACATAAGATGGTTAGTAAAGTATGACTCTAAAAATGACAATTTTAACCTATTTTTATTTTGGAACCACAATTTAATATAGCCATAACAGTTCTTTATTGCTTAATTTGCCACAAGGGTAGGAAAGAGCTTTGAGTCCATTCAGCTGAGCCAAATATTTAAAATCCAGTATACGTAATGTCAACCAAATTGTAGAATTTAGACTGATGTTATGAAACGGAGTTTTTGTGCCAATTCGTAATGTCATAATAATATTTTTTTGATTTTTTTATTGCAGGAGTTCAGCAGACAGGCAGACATCTCAATTGATGGAAAATGGTTACCATCGCCTATGGACATTTGCAAGACCAAAGGTGCTACAAATGCGCTACTGCTCTCTTAAAGGAGACTGGAACCTAGTCACTAATGCCGGAACACAACTCAAAGTTGTTATGGCGACATGCTTTAGATCAGGGGTGGTAGCCATCCAGTCGGGCAAATGCCCTACCACCTGGCTTTGGGTTGTTTTGTAATTAAATACAAACACAGATTTTGTTTGATAACAAGCATATATACATGTAATTATATATTTATATCTATATATAAGTATTCGGTACTTTATTTATATTTCATTTTTAAGGGCAGTCGATGGTTAAGATTATATTACTTTTATTTTAGTTTAGTATACCACCAAAACTCGTATATTTTTTCTCTAGAATCTCCTTAGACACTAGATTGTCTGGAAGGAATGACTATAAGTGATAAGGTCGCCCATTGTTATAATGCAAGTATATCCATATTAACTGTCTAGATTTAAGTTTATGGTAAACAATAGAGAGCTTTCATTAATTCAAGCATGTCACACTACTATGATTTTTATGCAATAATATACATATTTTGAAAATAAACCATTTCTTACCCAAGTACAGCTTTTAACTCTGAATTATAAGGCTATGAAAGACTCAAATCTTATTTCATTTTTGCTTACAGATTAATAAAAAAAATCTAGCATTGCATCCATGAAAAAAAAATACTAAGTCAAAAAATAAGCTTACAAGATCTTATAGTTTTCCAATATTATCATTTTATTACACAGACGCCAATTTATAAAGATTTATTCCCCAAATTACAAATACAACGTCTGTTCAGCAAAAAAGTTAAAATTGATTGGCAAATACGTTCTCATTTAATCTCGTTCGGGATTTTATTTTAACGTTTTCAATTTTGTCTGTTTGTTGACTACAAAAGAGAAAAAAGCTTTCGATTTAAATTCATTAAACATTATTTTTTAGATTTAAAATAGGTACTCGATTTTTTTCAAATAATTTTTATGTAGAAAGTTATGAACATATTTATCTAAGTGAGAGTTTTATCCGAGCAAAAGTGGAAAATAACACTAATTCCAGCAGCTAGGAGGCCTTATTATAAGAGGCGACAAAATCACCCATATTTATTTCAGGAAGATATGTCTAATATTACATTAAATTAGATTAGAGTCATTAAAATTATAAATTAAAATAATTAGATGGACATACAATACATATTCACATACAAACATTTTCACATGCATATACTCGTGCTATTTCATATCCACGTAAATACCCAAAATGTACAAAATTATCTATGCATTGGACAATAGTGCCTTTTATGTGTTGTTTGTGCTGCAAATGTGGTTATTGTTATCTATGGAGATAACGATAACCACTTTCCGTTACGTAGGTCATCCACCCATCTACCATCCCATTGAATATTACAATCACTGTTTGTACATAATATGCTACTGCACTGTTTATACTGCTCTTAAATATGTAAATGATGTATGTAAATACTTAGCAGCCGTGATTATTACCTAAAAAATAATGGTATGTATTTTTTTTATTTTAAATTATTGTTTTATATTATAATATAAAAGTATTAGAATCATTTTTTTCCGAACTGGCCAATTTAAATCTCTTTCAAGAAAATTCCTTTAGAAGTCTTGGGATTTAAAGCATCGCAGATTTTAAGTCTAGGAATTTATTGTCGATCAGCGATTACCGCATTGAAATCAGCTCGAAACCTGAACAAACAGATATGCACAAAAAATATAAGAAACAAAAGGCTACAATTTCATAATAAAACAGAATATGTTTATGGAGTCCTGCAATTTCCTCAGTCCTTCTCCTTCCTCGCAACGGCCACCTTGTTTATTGCCGCTCTACCAATCGCAGTAATCAGTACAAAAGTTGATTAATATTTAATGGATATATTGACACGATATTGATTTAGGGATGCAATTCATATAAATATATATATCCTGAGCTCGTCTCGAAATTGGCATATAATGTACCTAGATACCGTACTCGTAATACATCTTTGCTGAGTGTTCCTTGTAATTCTACCAACTACGCTCAAAATTCTTTGTTTTATCGTATGGCTCGTACTTATAATATATACTAAATTTGGAAAATTGATCTTCTTGCGTCCTCCAAATATAAATTTAAAAGTAACATTATTAATGACTTGCTGAATTTTAAGTAACACAATCCGACTTTACTTTATTTGTCTAATTTCTACTTACATTTGTTTGTAAAATTGTAACTAAAGTGGTAGTTTATAAGGAAAACCTGTTATTGGCCTTACTTTATATTGTAAACGATTTTATATTATATTGATGTATTCGCTATTGGTTTTCTCAATAAATAAATATAAACAAATGTTTTAATAATTATTGTTATTTTAATTTAATAGGATGAATCATAGTATTAAATAAAAACGACCAAGTCCACTCATACAGTAAAAGGTAACGTAGAACTCAAGAACTCCTATTATTTATTTTTATTTGTTTTATTTTGCTACAAACTCGTAAAAACAATTAAAAATTTCCGTCTCAACCGATTGTTTAAAGAATTTTTTGTTCACAGTATCTTTTAAGAGTTGTTTGTATATGAATCGTTATTAAGTTTGGATGCAGCAGTAAGAAATAAATCAAATGTATGTGTTAACAAATCCAGAGAATTATTTACCCAATTAACGTTTCTAGCACTTCATGACTTCTTATTTTTATAATTAATTATAATTTCTAAACTTTATTTCTATTGTTGTTTTTGTACTTTCAAGTCACTACTGTATTATCTAATTATAATGCTAATATATTATCGTACTAGGATGAAAATTGTTTCATATGTTTATAGATTATTCATGATGTATTATTGTATTCCTATTGTAATATTATCCATTATAATTATATAATAGATATAGAGGAGATAAATTTCAAAATAGAATCTTACGGACTTACTATTTCTACTATTCGATAAAATAATAATAACAATAAATACATATACTCACCAGATGCGGTATGTAAACAGCATAAAGCTAGACACACGAAGTAGAGGCCGCCCCACTGCATATTAGAGACATCACAGGCGAGGATGCATCACGCCCGCCGTTCACCTGTTAATCAATATTTCATCAACTCACCAAGTTTACTAACTTAAATTACCCTCGGCTAGAGCAAGATTGACTTGGGCGAATTTGATTGCGTCTTCTAGGTACAATCATCAAGATGCATGCGTCTGTTCTATCAAATATTGCCTTGTACTTAACTTAAACAATGGGCCCATAGTTATGAAGATTAGAAAAGGCTTCATTAATTACAGTGCATCATCAATCTTAAATGTGAAAAGGAGTTGGAGTTGTTACAAATAATAATTAAACAATGTTCCAGCACTTGTAACAAATAATATTTCTGAATGATTCAAAAGTTAGAGAGAGGGGAGTGGAAGACAAAAAAATTTTTTTTTTGAGCTAATGACCCACTTGATTTTAGAAAACAAGTTTAATTGTGCACACATTTGCTATTTTGCTTCACTATTTTGTAGCAGAATATAACATACACCTTTCTACCAAATTATGTCCATAGAGATTTAGAAGATTTTGGAAAAAAATGCTTGTAACATCCAGAGATAGATAGATAAATATACCCAGTTCATAAGGATTTGGTTTTTACCAAAATGGCTACAGAATCCTAAAAATAGCTTGTTCAATACATTTGCTCAAAAATGCGTTTACGAAGACTGTATACATAGTTCGAAAGTTAAAAATTACGCCTTCATAAAACGGAACGTGCGGTAAAATGGGTACTTGTAAGGTTGTATAGTACCTAATTTTTCGTAAAGCTTCGTAAATACATTTTAGGAGCAAATCTGGTGAAAATAACTACTTGGTCTTAATACCAGATTATTATAATTGTTAAACAAATGAACTAGTTTACTGAACTTTCTAGAGTAATGTAAAATAGTTACTGAATGCTCGCGTAGTACATACCCGAGGTCATAGTGAGCGTAACCTTCATTTATGTTAATTTATAATTAAAACAGTGACGTAATTGGTTCGTGTATGTTTCTGAATAAGGCATGCTTCCGTAGGCTACATCCAAAGTTTTGGGGCTGTGGTTAGTATGCAGGTAGGTTGGGCAGCTTGTGAAATTATACTTGTGAAATTTCGACGGAATTTTGCTAGGGACGCTGGAATTAGGTAACCTGTGTTGAGAACAATAAGTTTTAAAGTATTTCGCTGTTGGGCTTAATTTTAGTAAGGTTTTCGGTAAGTAATGAGTTTCAGACGTCAAATAAACATTATATTCTTGATTTAATGTTTACGAAAAGAAAAAGTTTTATGATAACAGTGTATAATTATTTAAAATTAATAGTTGATTTGTGAAATAGATGTAAGGGTAAGTATATAAGACTAGAAAAGAGTTTTTTCTTTATATCAGCTGTTACTGAAAAAAAAATTTTTTTTCTATTATTCTTGCTAATATATAAATTAGTTTATGTTAGTATATTATCAGATCTGACACTTCAATGACTAAGGATCCACATTAAATATAATAATAATAGCACTTGTTAATTGTAACAATGACATTTTAATATAAATAACCTAAATTCAAACTCTGGCAGAGAACATTACTGCTTAGGCATTTTTTGTGGGAACATAATGTTCTCCTTGAACTACGTACGTACTACTAGGCAGGGGCCCTGCCTAGTATATGGGCCGATATGAATATACTTTTCTCAATATTTAAATATTCTAAATTTAATGACGCTGAATTATAGTGTTTTGCAAACAAGTGACATATTATACAACAATGTATACTGAAAAACGAAAAAATAGATGTTTGTGTATTTCAGACAGTTCAGGCAGACGACCCACTTGATGGAAGGCGGTTACCATCGCCTAATCGCCTATGAAAATTTGCCATACCAAATGTGTCACAAATGTGCTGCAGCTCTCTTAAGGGACACTGGAAACTGGTCACTTATGCCGGAACACAACTCAAGGTTGTTATAACGGCATACTCTAGACCAGAGGTGGTAGTCATCCAGCCGGGTAAACACCCTACCACCTGGCTGTGGGTTGTTTTGTCGCCTCTTATGACAGGCCGCCCGGCCGCAGGAAATTGTATTTTGTATTGATGGATCTGTTCTTAGGGTCGCTTTTTATTTCGCTTTTTGTTTCATCGAGTTTAAAATCACAAAGATCATAAAGAAGGTACACTTCAAA
Organism: Dendrolimus punctatus; assembly: GCA_012273795.1. Taxonomy (NCBI): domain Eukaryota; kingdom Metazoa; phylum Arthropoda; class Insecta; order Lepidoptera; family Lasiocampidae; genus Dendrolimus; species Dendrolimus punctatus. The sequence continues at coordinate 2,655,477 of CM022541.1, forward strand.
AATAAAATAATTTTAGTAATAATTTACGTTCAAAAGAATTATTAAAAATTAAGTCGATGAAAGTGTATAATATTCAAAGTAGTTCTAAAAGACCTTCCGTTCTTAAGCCACTTTGGATAAAAACATAAGGGTAAAGTGTCCTTATCCCCACTTACCATTCGAATGCCGGACCTTGGGAAGTAATCAGCCTATTGAAATGGGTCAATTCTTCCACCGTAAAGTTAGACCGACTTAAGGTATCAGGAAGGAAATACGTTCGAAACTCATTGAGTTACCGAAGTCCTTTGGGAGAAAAATTAGAAACTCATTCCTGATTCTGTTTGTCTTTGGATGTCGACCGTGAAGTAAGTATTCTGACGAAATCAAACGAATTGGAAATTAGATTTTTGATGTACATATTGAATTAAATATTACGAAATTGCCACGGGGTCGGTTTTTGGAACTCATTTTCTTTTCAAAATATATTTTATTTTTGATAATAACAAGCGGCAGACAAACACACAAATTGTAACTAACCCAACCTTAGCAAGTCACGCTTGTTATGGTTGATATACAACAGCTCACTCTGAGACCGATCCTAGACCATAGTAAATAACATAATGCTCGTTTCTAATATTGACTATGCCAGGAATCCAACGCGGAGCCTCTGCGTTCCAGTGAGTTTGGCCGGCTAAGCTTTAGCCCGCTCAACCACAGACGCCTTCTTTAATAAAAACATTCAAATTGGTTCTTATGTAAGGCAATAAACAATAAACAGCAAACCGAAGATATTATGACGTCAAGGCAGCATTTCCGGGGCCTAGACCTTTTTTCAAAACCTACCGGTTCGCGACCAGATTTTAATAATATCACCTATTTATATGAATAATAGAACTAATAGCCAAAGTTTATCTTAAGCCAGATGATACATAAGAAATATATCTATTTTAGAGATCGCTATAAGTTATAAGGCCGGCCATTTTTCTAATAGAATTGTATTCATATTAAATTGTCTAGGTTTAAGTTATGGTGATCAATAAAGTGTTTTCATACATTTATTCATAATTTATTTTGTGGTACACCCTCCAAAGAATTTACATAACTTATTTATTAAAAAACAGAATATGAATAAGCATTTCAAAATGATCTTAGCTAATAGTATTGTTGAGGAGTTTCTAGCCGCTTCTTTTCTTTTAAACAAATCGGAAAGTGTACAAGGAGTAGGAAGTACATTTGATTTGACTTATATTTACTAGTGGTTTTGTATTTATATTTACTAATGGTCGCCCAGTAGTCGAAATTAGACCATGATTAATTTAAAAAAAATATAAGTTTAAATATTTTTAGAGTTCTGTTGTCAAAGACTATACTTCTATAATCACAGATTTCGCCAAGGCTACACTATTAATTTGACTTTAACAATTAACAAAGGAGTATATATGCGTGTGTGCGGCAAATACATAGAAAGAAAGAAAAAACGTTTATTTGGTACACACAACGAGACATCCATGGTAGTATGGTGTAATGTTTTTTTATTGATTTGTCAATAAAAAAACATTAAAATGTATTTTTTATGCATAATTTGAAAAAAAGAATAGTATTCTGCACCTCTTCCTTCATAAACTAAAGCGAAATTTCCTTCTCTCGGTCCTTCCAATTTTCGTAAACAGGAGTATAAACTATAACATTCAAAAATATTTTTCCTTCTGAATTTGATTGCATGAAAACTCTTAAATGTGAATAGTTTTGATAACTAATTGGACTATATAACTGGCTTCCAAAAAAGACACAAAACGTAATAGCTAGGTAACATATTTATAACAACAAGCACTTCAATTAATACTTATTCTTGTATCCCATTTGCCCCAACATTTACATTAAAAGAGCCAATAAATTATTCTGTTTGTTAATGATTGTTATACATAGACACAGCAACCTCGTTAAGTTTCCTAAAACCCTAATGTTGCGACTAGGGATAATCCAGATAATCCATCAGATTAAATACAGACCGGACTTTGAGTCACGCAACTTTTTATATGAATGTTGGATATAGTGCAAAATTAGTTATATTCTCAATGTCCTATCAAAATAGATTACTTTATAAAACTACGTTTTAACAGTTTTAAGCGCGGTAATTTATTTGATTATTGTTGTTCCGACGTTATAATAAATAAATCACCGCGCTTAAAATCGTTAAAACCTAGATTGGTTATAGATTACTGTGTTATTTTTTTATTGTTGGAGTACAGCAGACAGGTGGATATTTAGTTGGTTGGATTTTGGTGATTTTGTTTTTGTGTGTTTGAGTGGGTTCCTGGATGGTTTAGATTCGCAATTAGTTCTAGAATCCTCCTAATCACCGGGACCGATTATGGTGATTTGGTTTTGGTGTCATGAAACAAAGTCTTTTAAGAATTTAGAAAATATGGCGGTACGAAGTTCGCGGCGTCAGCTAGTTATTTATATAATTGCAACAGCTGCTGTAATAAAACTATTATAACGATTGTAACTGGTTGTCAAATTATTACAAAACTGATTATAATGAAGCTGAAACGTACACCGACCTATTAAGCATTGTTCCCCGAGTCAGTCATTCTTAATAATTGTTCCAAAAACTTTCACACGGTTCTTTGTTCGTTTTAATTCAAAGAAATGTCGTCGACAAAGGTGCTAACAAAGTACATGTAGTAAGTGAAAAACGGCAGATCAAATAATGTGTTCAGTTAAATCTTTTCATTTCATCTCAAGACAGGTACATGACAAAAGCTACTCATTGTCGTTAAAATTCTTTTGAAGGAAGAATATCGAAACTTGGGAGCACAGGTTTGGATAATAGGATTTCATTGTGAAAGTTGTTATTTTCTCTCCAAACCTGTTGCTAAGTGCCATAAATAAAAAAAGCCTGTCAAATGTCTATCTACATATGCCCAAAATTTATAAAAATATCATGTATGTACGTACATTAAATCTATTTAAAAAACAACTGTGCGACTATATGACCGATGGATAAAACGAAACATTTTTTTAGATTTGTTGTCTGTTTGTCCGGCATTTAGATAATTGCTAACGGTCCGGTTTCGATGCGGTTATTGCAGATCGATAGCAAGTTGTTGGGCTTAAAATGCTGCGGTACTTTATGTGCCTGAAATCCCGGATTTTTCCCGGGAATGGTGTATAAGAATTGACTGGCTCTGATACGATTTTTATTAGAACGGTAGCTTTTCTTAATGCTTTGTGTAGTACAGTACATCTTAGGAAATTTTTGAAGTGAGACTTCTTAAAAATCGTGGTTTGAAACTCGATGAAACGAAATAAAAGTGACACAAAGAGAGATATTTAATAAAGATAAAATTGGACATATTTGTTGTTTGTCCAAAGTGTACGAAGTTCCGGGTAAATACTAGTCCTACATTTCTAGAACATAAAATAGAAATATTGAAATATCTATGCATATTGTTTATGGGTCCCAATCATGATGAGTTATTATTTTAGACTTTTCTTTAACTTCGATTTAAAACAATCCCTTTTTCATAAATAACAAAGAAACGTTTAACCAAATTTTACGACAAGTACAGAATATCAGACGAGGTATTAAGATCGCACCAGTAGACAAATAAAACCATTGAAATGAAAACCAGTAAAACACAGCTATCATTAAATATTTGAAGATTTGTTTTGTATTATATTTTATGTATAAATATATAAACGATTGTTCTATTTAAGGACTTTAGGTTATATTTAAAATAAGTAAATTATGAACAATAACGTATAATGTATCTTTACACGATATACACTGTTTTCTTACATTAATCAATTAGTTATAACTAGGTTTGTGGGAATTTTATTTAATTAAAACCACGTAAATCTCACACGAAAATAAAGTACTCTCTTTTTATCTCGTGTGAACTGCAATCATACAGTACATACTATGTACACATACATTGTTCTTCCTTGAAGATCATTTTCGTACATTAAAAACAGGTTTTTGCAATAAATTACACTATTTAATAATGCTTAAATTTCTAAGAGAATTTAAGCCACATCTAAATTAAGCTTATTAATTATCTAAAAAATACAATATTATCTACAAAAAAATCTCGTAAGAAAAATCAAGTTATACATACATTTGTGTGAACAATTGTGATAAACGCAACTAATAACTTAGGTCTAGTCTTGACAATGAATTGTGTTGATGACAATGAAATGTTTATTGTTTTATTTTTATGTGTTATAATTTAATTTATTTTTCTCTTCGTTTAACTGTGCCCTAATTCAGAAACTACTCAACGGATCTTATTTAAAATATTTTTTCTGTAAGTATTTTTTAAGTTGATTTTGTTCAGAATAATCCACTTTGTAATTCAAAACTTAAAGAACTACACAATTTTACGTCTTTCGAAGGGAATTTATCACTACCTATTTACTTTACTTCTTACTACCTATTAACTTTAAGGAAAATGCGTATGATTTTTCAAGACCTGACTAACTATATTCTACAAGACTATAATATATAACAGTAGTATAATAAAACAAATCTTAGATAGTGGCAACTCGAATCTAATGTCCTTGTACGATTTATGTAGCGACATATTATTGCAGATATACTCGTAATATACCTATTTTTTATCCATATAAATAAACTAACTACGGCGAAAATGGCTAGAAATATAAAGACAAACCATCATGTATCATATGCGACATAACTTAAGGATTCCATTTATGCCCAAATGTCCACTAAATCATCGGTAAATTAGATAATTTTGAAACTATTAAGCAGTCATACTAGTGGATATACTATCCATGTCTCAGAAGTTGGTACACTTGAGCCCATCAATAAGAAATACATGGGTTATATTATCATACATTACTATTCAGTTTGTAAAACTGTAATCTAATTTACTACCCTTTCCTTTCAACATTTGAAATTTAAAAATACAGAAACAGAATGCTTTGATGCTTCGTAATAAAATTATATGATCGTGACGTAAAGCACTATACAAGATTAGTCAAGTAATATGTTTGGTTGATAATATTAAACTGTTTGTACGTAATAGTAAGGTAGGTAAAAAGACATTCAAATACAATTTAATGTGGTTATTTGACCTCTTTAATGGTATTCCCAGCGTTAATAGGAGACTTGGTTAATGGTTTATTCGGGCTACAAACCGGTATTTTCAAGTCATTTCACTAAATCCCCGTTTCCGTTTTCAAAATAAGCAAATTTGCCAAATTGCAGGATAAGTCTTGATATTACAGCAATTAAGGTTCAGATTGCCTATTTCAGTTTTCACAAATATTAATCGTCTTTATCTATTCAAGGATTTAATATTTTTTCACGCAAGACGGACTTTAAAGTTTTATCCTATTGAAATTGAAAATTACGCAATTAAATATCTACGTAAATATAAAACAAAATCTTGTTTTTGTCATTATATTTTCATCGAAATCGTTATGAAATTGAGTCGTTTATAGATAAACTTTTATACAGACAGCTAAAAAATTTTTAAAAACTATTATTCGTGATTATTATTGATTAGTTATTGTATGAATAGCAGTTATTATATTAAATACTATTTCATCTGGCGATGAAGTTAGAATGAATGCTCCTCCTACTTCATCGCCAGATTAAATCGGTTATTTTTTTATAAGTTGGGTTGTCTGAAAGAGTTAGCTTTTAGCAATCAGGTCGCCTATTATTTTTGGTGTACAATTATATTTAAACCTTAAAACAAATTATATATACCATGGTTTAAATTTCACTATAATTATTTTATCCTGAGAAGTATTGTAAAAATACATATTCATTATTGTGTATGTTTATTTATGTGAGCAATAAAGTGAATTGAATTTCAATAGAAATTTTGTCTTCATAGAAGTCTCTTCAAATATAATAATGTATTAGCATAGACATAGGTGCTTAATGAACCAGTAAATTGAATTCATATTTAAATATATATATTCCTTTGAAGTAACTTTTGAAGTAGGCTCACGAAGTATAAATTCTTTGCTCTTGAGTAAATTAATATAAATGTCAAAGGCTTTATGTGGCGAGGGTATGACGGGGGTATGAACTCCGCAGCCTCTTTCTGAATAGGTAATAGGATTTGATTTGACAGCGGCATTCAAATGGCCGCCGCCTGCCGTGTAAAAAAATCTATATTTAAAAGGTGTCTATATTTAAAAATTTGGTATTTACTTTGTAATAAGATATTTAAATATGAGATCCCAATCATATTTAATTTTCATCAGCTTTTCTGTTTCATAAATATTACGTAAATAAAATACATTTTTGTAATAACATGTTGTAGAAAGTATTAAATATAAAACGTTGTAGGGTTATTTTCCTTTTGGGACTTTTCGATTTTATAAAACACAATTCGACTCTGAATTAAACTTAATATTTATAGTCGTAGTAGGTACATTCGTATCTGTTAAAAATATAAATAAATATTTTAAAAAAATGTAGCTTAGTAGCTAACGTATTCAGATCAAATTTAAGTTACGGCGCCCGTCGGTTCAAATCTTGGGCGAGGAAAATCTCATAGGCAGTTTTCTAAATTAAGTGTTATTGTTACTACTCACAGGCGGAGGTTAAAGGGAAACATTGCGAGGAAACAAACCTACACATTGAAACTAACGATGTGTGAACTCTGTCAATCTTCATTGTTATATTGGTCATTCTTCTGAAACTGGAGAGACGAAAGACCAACAGCGGGAGGTTAAAGGTTCCTCATAAACAATCCCATTTTCCAGAATATTTTTTTGACGTAAATTTATTAATTGCCTACATATGAGCCCAACCTTACTTATACGTTTTGGTTCCATAAGCCTTTAAGAATAACCCTACAATTGATGAAAACCGCACGCATGCCTTCATAGTCGAGCCCAGTATTGATAATTCGCAGTGCGTGCTTACGTGAGTAATACTAACCAGTGTAAGTATATTTAATACTTTCTAAACGTTATGATAATCAATTTATTTTCAGTGTGAAGAAAAAAACTAACTAAGATAACAAGGATCAAAAGAAACGACTTCCAAGTTTCAAGTTTTAACTTGAAACTTGGAAGTGGTTTCTTTTGCTTCGCTTTTTTGGAGTAATACATATTACGGTAGTCGGATTGTCTTTAAGAGACGCGTTGTTTAAGAGTTTCACAATAAAGCATTAAATGTACCTATTATACAATTTATGTATTTATTATATAAATTTATTTGATCTGATACACAATTTATAACTTTAGATTTATTTTAGTAGGTTATATTTTATTTCTTTTTGTTTAGTTGGTAACAATTATTTTTAGATCGTGAGAATGGTCTAGATGATTAATTATCCCTTGATGTTACCAAGTAGCATATTTTAGGGAAAGAGAAAATAGTTTCCACACTTTTCCTCATAAACCTTTGGATGTTGTATATATTTTTTTAAATTAGATATATAGGTTGGTTTTTCGTTTGTCACACCTAGCAATATATAGTTATACATTGCTAGGTGTGACAAACGAGGAACCATTTATTTTAAAGCCCCAAAGACTTGCTTATTTTCCAAGTTATTTGAAGTTTTAACCGACCTACATTTCATTCCATTTGTTTTCGAAGTCGAATAATACAAAGAACGAATTTAACGTTTACCTACAATTATAATAAACGAATGATAAATAATTCCTATTACAATTTGGAAATGTACCCTATTAACTTAATTGTACCTTGGAACAACCAAGTTCGTTTAAAGATTATAAATGATTAAGAATACCTGATTTTCACGAAATATTCATTGTTAGTGCAATATTAAACTCGTTTCAAGAAGAATACTGGCAAGTGATAGAGCCTTGATGGAATCATTACTTTGCTTGCCTAGCTCGTTGGGCTGGCTTGATCGGTGTGATGATACTACGCTTTTACAGGATATGCGCTGATTGATATCTTTCACGGCTAGTAGCTCCCCTTTATGGAAAGTCGGACCCTGTATGGTACCATTTGGGTATTTATCATGAACTTTAATCAAGAGGATTCATATGCATAAACTTTTTATAACGAATAATGGGACAGTTTCCGAGAGATACAGATTGTAATTTTAAGTGATCGAGACCATATAAAAATCTATAGCGCTAAAATAAAATAATATTGAACATTACGTCCAAAAGACTACTAGTACGAAAGAGTAATAACTCTAGACTCTAGATTCTACTTCAACAAATTTGTATAAGATTTTAGGATCTTGTTACAAAGTCCTGATTTTCAGTTTCGTAATAAATGAACTAACTTTAGAATTTTCATCAAAGAAATATTTATAATCTTTAGACTTTAATGATAGAAATTATTTTAACCTTGAAAGTTACCCTAGAGTAAACGACGCCAAATGTTACGATACTTGAATGAATGAATGAATGAATGAATGAATGAATGAAAACACTTTATTGTTCACCAAAATTAAAACTATGTTCTTAAAAACTACATACAATAAATGCTGAATAAAGGGCGGCCTTATCGCTTAAAGCGATCTCTTCCAGGCAACCCCTTAAACTAAGGAAAATAATTAAAACATGACAGTGGCGGTGTAGACAATACATAATATAAAATATTCAAAAATATATAAAAAAAAAAACAATTCTTAATTATATACTATATAAACACAGTAAATATCATAATACATACAGAAAAGCAGCACTACTTTTAGCGATACTTTTAGTATTTCCTTAAATAAAAGTGTTGAAATATTTATCCACAAAGATATTTAAACAAAAACTACGCAAATAGCCGTTTAATAAATGATTTTACTTCATAGATGAATTTTTGGGATCATTTTGACATAATTTATGTATAATTGACATAAATGTATTTTTAATCAAACTACTAAGATTTTTATTATTGCGACGTTTCTGCCACTTTTCATCTATAAACTTGAGAAATTATTGATCTTCCATACAAACTTTCATTCTCAATTTCATCAAGTCTTTCTAATTTTCTTTTTGCGATAAAAAGTAATAGCCTGCGAGTCAAGTCTCGTCTATCATATATGTAAACTACAGAAATGACTAAAATAACCAAAATGGCAAGTCACAAAAATACTTCCTATTTTCTGAGATAGCCTTTACATAAATATATTCCTTTTCCGGGATGAAAGTATCTTATATACATCCTAGATATTGAATTTATATATATACCGAGTTTCAGCCAAATCGGTACTCTAGTTCTACTTCTACTAGTAGTTTTCGTAAAAGCGAACAGACAGAGATACTTTCGCATTTATAATATCATAAGGCATTAAACATATATGAATACTTATTTTATATTTTTGTTTTAATATAATAAAATAAATATGTTTAATACAAAAGATACAAAAATGAACTTCCAGACTAAAACTATATCTAATTATTATGCACAAAGGGCGGTCTTATCGCTAAAAAACGATTTCTTCCAGACAACACCAGGAAAGAATTGAGATGATAATGGTGATAAAGATAACCTAAAGTACAATTGCTTACATTTTAATAATAATTACTTATATAATATCTATGCAGAAGTTTTATATGTTTAATAGTATATATATATATATATATATATATACTAGCTGTCCCGGCAGACGTCGTCCTGCCCGGTAAAAAAAAAATTTAGGGGTGGACTAGCCCTAACATTTAGGGGGATGAAAAATAGATGTTGGCCGATTCTCATAGATACCGGATAAGCACAAAAAAATTCATCAAAATCGGTTAAGCCGTTTCGGAGGAGTATGGCAACGAAAACTGTGACACGAGAATTTTATATATTAGATATATATATATATATATATATATATATATATATATATATATATATATATATATATATACTTCATATAAATACCATAAAAATACATGTAAATGTTTTTAGATGAATATATACATACATTTACATATGTTTAAATATAATCATATCCCAACGACATTTTCTGATCATTGTTTTAAACATCAGTAACGATTTTGCTTGTCTAATAGAAACGGGCAGCGCATTCCAGATCTATATATATATATATATATCTATATCCAGTCTATATAGCTTTGACAGTAAAAGAATTGTTGTAGAATATATGCGCAGGGCTGTCAATCTAAGTCTAGCGGAAGGGTGTAAATTATGAGAGCAAGAAAGGAATTCAAAGCGTTGTTTTTGATAATCGGGAGTACTTGGAAGAAATAAAATACTTAGAGAAAGGAAGTATGTCAGAATCCCGCTGAAATGGAATTGGCAACCACTTGAGCTTTGTACGGAATTCAGAGTCGCGGTCATATTTGCGTAGGCCAAATATGAACCTTATACAGAAATTTTGGAGGGGCTCAAGTTTATTAAGTTGTTCTTGGATTAAATCTAAATAGCTGACGTCAGCATAATCAAGAATAGGAAGTAATTGGGACTCTGCTAGCTTAATTTTGGTGGTAATGGGCAAGAATTACCATACCATTAGTTTTGTTATTTAAGTCAACCTATTTACTACGAAAATTGGCAGTGACTTAGACTCAAGAATTCAGTAGCAGATATTAGGGTACAATAGAAACTTGAAGAAATATATCCTTATTAAATGATATTGGCAGAGGGCGGATTTTTTACTTACTTTTGTCAACAAGAGAATTGTGATCACCAAAATATTATACTGTGGACACAATATATCTATTCTGGACAATGAATCATTTTTGCTATCAAAACTTGGCCCTTATTGGCAAAAGATTTCATTGAATAACGATACTGGAGTGTTTCGAATTCATTAACTTAGAGATGTCTAAATAAATAACATTACACAATAACAAAAAATATAATGTATTGAGATGGAAGAAAATATGTTTATAACAAAGAAACATACTGTATTGACATAGAAGAACATTAATATTCATTTTCCTTGGTATTGAAATCAAAAGAATACCTACTGAGTTAAGTACTTCTTGTACGGGTATGTACGTAACATAATTTTATGAATCGTTTTGTAAAATATAATTTTGACTCTTTAATGTCAATATCACAGTTGGAGACAAAAAAATCTCCGAGTATTAAACATGAATCAAAAGCTCCTAAATCATACACCTCGTCAGTATTTCCTCTCTTTATGCTGTATTATTGTTACGTGCAAGCGGCCACATTATTTAAACATAACTTTATAGACTTAACAACTGAAAATTGAAATTTGACATTTAATTGATTTGGTCTAAAATATATTTAGAACATCAAAACGTCAGAAAGCAAGAGAAGAATACCTCTCGGGCCATGAAGTTTTTAAGGCGATTTCAAAGCTACGTGTTTACTGGTTTGTTGCCATTTTCAATAATCATGCTTAAACCTCTGGAATGCTCGGCTTTCTCTTCGTAAAATGATATAAACAATAAAAAATAGGTTTATAAACAAAAAAAATCGTTTCTGATGGATCTTTTGTTACATTTTACAGGAAACGTAGTAATCAGTGGCAAATTCGGGATTTTACCATTGCCCAATTAAATATGGGCACAACATGAGGATAGTTGAAAAGTTCATAACACGGACGGGTCTGTTGCCGACATTCCAGGTTTTAATCGAGTTCCAGTAACTAATTAAGTACTATAGGAATTATTCGCAAAGGCAGTAAGAAGGCAAATAATTAAGGTTTTCGGGTGTTCGTTTACTTTAAGATTTCCTTGAATATTGTTTTCCTATAATGATGTTATTAGAACCAAGTATAATGGTGGTGATCAAACGAAACAACATCGTTTTAGCAAGATTGCCTATCGATTTATTTGTAATATAAAATTACATTTGATCACATCTGCGTAGTTATATAGGTAAAGATGTTCAAACATCGCTCTCAGAATTGGATAATGGGTTCATTAATTTAATTTCCTATTTTAATGGATAAATAACAAATAGTAGCTGAACTTATTAACAAAAAAAATATGTACACTAGGCAGTCTAATCGAGACAATCCTCACTTATAGAAAATATTACATGTAAAAATTTTTTGTTTATATTTTGAGAATAATAACTGATTATGTAAATATAGTTACTTAAAATAAATAAATATTTTTTTATTGAACTAAAAAATGTTACAAATTATACTTGCAGTTACAGTGATACTTAAATTAAACTAAACCTTAGAAACATAAATAACTACATTATAATGACAATATCAAAATTATAAGTAAGTATTTAAATCGACATTAATAATTTTGAACCTGTTCTTTATATTGCCCGAGTTGTTGAAAGTAGCGCTGTCTTCCTAGCTAGGTTATAAAATAACTTGTGTTAAGGAGAAACAGCATACTAGACTCAGATAGGATGATACTGACTAACCGTCCGTTAGTCAAAATGTTAAAGTCCAAGTTTTATGTTATGTATGTATGTGATGTGATAGTAAGTTATGTATTTATATTATGCATGTATTGGTTTGTGTATATTCTGTGGTATGTTGGTTTATGTATATTCTGTGGTATGTTGTGTGTATGGTACATTATATTATATTATTTTACTAGTGTTATTCTAATAATTTTTCTGTCTCGTCATAATTACTGTTTTGGAGAAATGTTCGTAGTGATTATTTGCATTTGGCATAGATTAGGTCATAGATTGGACATTTAGCATTAATTCGATTGTAAAGTGCAGGACCAAGATAAAAATAGAACTTTTTAACGAATGAGAAGTTTATATTAGGTAATACACAAATTATGTCTTTGCAACGCTTGTAGATAACTTTAAAAGGTGTTTGTTGATGTTGCAATAGGACCGTATGAAGAATAAATAACTGGCGTACGTTCAAAACATTACAAACTTCATATAGTTCGGTAGTTGGAAACAAAATTGGACGAAAAGTAGCCACTTTTAGAATTGCTCTGTGAGCTATTTCAAGAGGTTTCATATATGTTTTGGAAGCTCCACCCCAACAGGATATACAGTAAATTATGATCGATTGACATGAAGCATAATAAACATTGCGAATTATATGAGGATTAGCAACATGTCTAAGAGTTTTAAAAATATATGTAAGTTTGCGAACTCTACTAGTAAGGGACTCAATATGAAGTTTGAAATTTAAATTTTTATCCAAAAGAATGCCTAAGTACTTAATATGGTCTACAGAGGTTAAATTAGGGCATTTGCAGACAGAAGATAAGGAAGAGGAACAGTTGTGCGCTTTCAAGATAATTGGTATTATAGGTTCTGAAACAGAGCTTATTGAAAAAGTAATAAATTTTGTTTTAGACGTATTAAGGGTTAGAAAATTTGAAGATAACCAATACTGTGTTATATTAAAACCATATTGTGCAACATTTTCAAGATCATGCCATGAATCAGCAATAAATGTTAAAGCAGTATCGTCTGCGTATGATACTATAGTAGCGTTGGGGATGGAATGATCACATAATTCATTGATAAAGACAAGAAACAGGGTAGGACCTAATATACTACCTTGTGGGACGCCATATTCTACAGGGAGCTCATGGCTAGTGACTACTACTTAAAAGTATCCGAGAAGTAAAGGGTGACTCACAGTCTCACGAAGACGTGAGAGAAGCACAAGAATGTGGAAAATCATACAGATTAAAATGAATAATAAAACTGGAGTGTAAAAATTTTTTTAAGCCAATATGAAACTTTTATTAAATAACAAAGAAATGAGTCGTCAAATATAAAGAAAGTGGTTTTTAATTTATGAACACGTCTTTTTCATTAATGATTATTCATTTCTACAATTATTCTTCAACAATAATCGTAATATTTGTACACTTCGGACTTATAACTTTATTCCCAGTCTAGTAAAATAAAAATAAAGAATGTATTAAGGTTTTCTCCTTCAAGCCGTGAGCTTTGATCCAAAAACACAAATTAAATTTCATTATAACGTGTACGAAAGTTTTATTTTCAAGTGCGCCGTTACACTAAGAATGCTTATACATGGTCTGTTACCCGAAACGGCTCGTCGAGTTTCAATGAAATTTTTTAAAGATGAAATTTACGTGTTTTTCATTTCAACATTTTATTTATTGCATTATATTTATAGTAACTAAAAGATTAATTTACAATTTGGTTGAAAAAATTCCAAATTTAACTTAAATAAATTAAAATTAAACTTGTAAATGGTGTGCCAGATCACTGCCAGCGGGAAGTGTGCCCATAAGGCTGGCTGCATCGCCATGCTGTTTAGCAAAATTTCAACACCTTATATGTAGGTTCAGAATACATGAAATCAATCAAAAATAATTCGTAAATGTCGTATTTAAAAAATACCACATTCATATCACAATCTAATCTAAAAAGACTAATAAGTAATTTAAATATAACCTAAATTAACTAAAAGTATGATCAATAAATAACTTAAAAAATATAGCAAAGCAACTTTTGTGCAAAGTGCTTTGATGAAAAATTTTATACAAGACCGCACTGAATGGGAGAATAATGAAATAGGTACCAAACTCTTTAAGTTTCAAACAAACTACGTTACAAATACATTTAAAAAGGACCCCATATGTAAACCTCTACATAATAATTATAAAGTAAAGATAGATAGAATGATGGATGCTGGGGAGTGAGATGTGTGGTGACTAAATTTGCTTTGAAAGCGGCGGTATACTCATGAATTTCAATTACTAATCTGTTAGATTTCAAAATAAAATCAATCAATCAATCATTTTGTTTTGCCATTTTCCCAAACGAAGCGGTGGGCACAATAAAAACGTAACGACTCAATAGTGCAGACACGGTTAGTAATAAAAATAAAGGTTTGTTATAATACTGGTGAATCGAGTATGTCAAGTATTTCAAGGTAATAGTCCCTAGGTGGGCATCAAACCGGTAAAGCTCATGTCACACCAATGTCGGATGGGTTGCTGTCAACACCGTTCCGTTAAAATGACATAGGATGTGCCCCACTGATGAAAGTTCTCTTCAAGTTCGCTCCTTTCACTTTTCTAGTGTAAGATAAGATCACAGATGACGATTTGAGGACACGCAAAAACAAATATAGAGGGGAATAAATCACTTTTATGAGCGTGCCACATGTCAAGTTTGGGGGATTCCAAACACCGAACTTCAGGCACGTTTCTTAGATTGTTGTTTTTATACGGTATTTACAGGCTGTGAACTATAAGAACATTTGCTCAATACACAGATTTCTTTTCCTTCTTATCTATATGTTACAGACGTAAACAGAACAACGAATTTTATAGATCACTAGGTGTTATCCGCTATTATTTCCACATCCGCGTATTGTTATTCGCTTTTATGTTTTCTTTTGTGAATAAAATATAAAACGCTATTACAATTAAATATGAATTGTCATTCCTTCCACTACCTTTTCAACCTTTCAATAATATTTTTTAAAACAAAGGGTAAATTATATTCTTTTCTATGAAACAATCTATCCTCTTTGCACAAATTTCACTACGATCCGCCTAGCCGTTTAATTGTGAAAATATAGTAAACTAGCGGTTCTGGCAGAGGTTGTCCTGCCCGATTTCAGCGACAACAATCGGGTCTAATTGGGAATCTAAACGATCTCCGGACCCACTCAAACATTATTTTTTTACATCTCGGGTTACATTATTGAAGTTTTAGTGGGGATCTTTAATTTCTTCTAGTAATAAATATGGTAGCTTCTATTAATTTGTGGTAATGTGCCATTCTAAAGGTGAAAACCTTTTTGAAATCGGTCTAGTAGTTTTTGAGTTTATTCCTTGCATAAATACAATTTTTTTATCTTTGTAATATTATATGACAAGAGCTATGAATGTCAAAGAAGCAAGTAAGGTGTGTAAGAATGGGCCTGTGTGGCGCTCTGTTGTTCGTGCCTACCCCGCAAGGGACCTGGCGTGAAGTTATGTATGTATGTATGTAATATTATATATGTATACAAATTTAATTTCGAATTTGTATGTTTATTAGTATGAACAAATTTTAATGATCGAAACTAGATATTGCGCATTTTGGCTTGTACTTTGATATACCATCGTAACATTTGTATTAATTACCTACATACATAATATTACGCATGTTTCTCATGGGGATAGGCAGAGACTATGGATTTTCACTTGCGACGACCTGACAAACAACATTCACTTCATCTACTTTCATTCACTTCTTCATACATGCACGTTTATTTGAGATGCTTTTTACCTGACCTCTTTTTAACACTTCTGATATTTGATCATGGTAAGTTCGTCACGGTCTACCGGCAACAACTCTACCATTCACAATACTCTCATACACCTGTTGTGATTCTTTTTTTATCCATTCTCTCTACATGTCTAAAGTACCTTAACATTCCTTTTTTAACTCTTGTTATTATATCTACTTTTCACCCTCAACGTTCTCTTATCGCACTGTTCCTTATCATATCATTCAAGCTAACCGCACAAATACTTCTCAAAGCTCTCATTTCAACTACGTTTATCCTACTTTCATGCTTAAGCCATACCCAATTTTCACCGCCATACATCAGGGTGGCATCAACACCCTTTTATAGACAGTCAAGCGTGCCTTCACCTTTGTATAACTTTTGTACAGATATTTATAAAAACTGTTAATCTAATTGTGTGTACAAACCTATGCGTGTAAAATTTATTAAATGCTATGTTTAATCCTTGCAGGAAAGAAGAAAGAGGCGACAAAACATCCCACAACCAGGTGGTAGGGTATTTGCCCGACTGTATGGCTACCATCCCTGATTTAGAGTATGCCGTCATAACAACTTTGAACTTTGTGATCCGGCATTAGTGATCAGGTTCCAGTCTCCTTTAAGAGTGCAGCAGCGCATCTGTAGCCTTTACTGTCGCAAATGTCCATAGGTGATGGTAGCCGCTTTCCATCAAGTCTGCCTGTCTGCTGAACTCCTGCAATAAAAAATTAAAAAAATGTTTGTAACATTTCAGCAATTTTTTTGTCCTTATAATTTTTATGTTTTACGCAATGTCCACTTTAATAATGGTTTAACAGTTCATAGAAAACGAATTGTTTCTTTTCAAATTTCACCTGGATATAAATAGCAATTAGGTTACAAACTAAGGCCCGCTTGCACAACGATCGTCTTTAAATAAAATTAGTTAATTTTATTTAACTCTTTAAACGCGTTTAATAGTAAGTGCATTTACGTTGTCTTGCACGAGGCACTCTCCCATGTCATTTAGTAAAATGTATTTATGCCATTGATAAAACAGCGAAATGTGTTTCATTTCACGTGGCGGTACGTTTTATCGAACAAACACACGAAATTTAACTTAAATGTTAGTTATTTCCTGCGTAAAAAGGATTTTAGTTGGCCAATCTCAAATTGACATTTGAAATTTTGTTCGTTTGGTTAAGTTTATTTCGGAAATTTTAGCGGCAACCTGAAGAATGATCTTTTGCTATGCGGTTTTATTTTCGATTTTATGGGTAGCATTGAGATAAATAAAGCAAATAAAATACGAGTGACGATCTGTAATTGACTTTTTAATAACTTACAATTTCATAAAGAATAATAAACATTAATTTATGAAAAGAGTTGTTGAAATATTGTTTAATGCAGACTTTCCTTCCCATCTCATGTTCAGGGTCCTTTTTATAATCAAAGAATTTGAGACAAAGATCATAATTTTTCGCTGCTTCCATTATATAGGCGTTCTTGTTCTAGAATCTCATCCGTCATGTTTGTCTTCATCAGAGTTAAAAAGACACAGTCAATTCTTAGAAATTGTTGTAAATTTATATCATATTTTGCTTTAGCATCTGCACCATCAAATGCTGCAGGCTCATCGGGCTTTTGAAGTTTTCCTTGCAAAATTTCTTCTGTGCCGGGTATGGCCCTGCACGCTGTCTCAATAAGATACCGCCAAGGCTTATAATTTTTACCATCTAGGCGCATTTTTTTTACCTTGAAGCCTCTGCAATCGCCTTATCCATTGTGAACGTCAGGTCGAGTACAATGCTAGAATATTGTATTTATTCTTTCCTAGTTAAAATATCTTTACTGGATCCAATTTCTTAACTTTATTACTCTGCTACCATGTCAGTTTGGACTAATAATGGGTATTTAGAATTGAGATAAATAATTAAAGCAAATAATATACGATTGTCAATCTGTAATTGACTTTTTATAAGTGACAATTTCATAAAGACATACGAGTGACAATGTTTAAACGCGTTTAAGGAGTTAAATAGCCATTTTTGGATGATTAACTTTGACAGTTCTGTAAACGTATTTAGCGTTGTGCAAGACGCTTATCGTATTTCAGGGCGGTAAATGCGTTTAGTGTTTTTTTAAATTAAATTAAGGAGCGACATGCAAGCCGCCCTTAATGTTTATGTCAATTACAATAGAACTATTAAGTTTGATAACAAAACAGATCGCTATTTTGGCTTGATTACTTATAGTTAAGCGTGAATAGAAGTACGAGAACTGTTTTTTGCCCTTTGGCTACTAACTTTAAAAGTCTATGAAAAGTGTTGTTTAATAACGCCGAGATACTTTGAAATCGATTACTCACCCTATAAAGAAAGTAATGACTTAAAATTTGACACTTCTTAAAGTTATGTTAGCCGACGGATAAAATATTTCATAGAGATTTACTCAACAGTCCGTTTTCTTATTATAATTGCCCATTATAATAATTTAAGTCGCAAAATTCCGATTTATGAGGCCAAAGATTATAATCGAGAGAGTTCAAGTCTTGAAAAACAGATAAGACACGATTTTGGGAAAATTGGCTGTCGGAATTTATATTCCAAAATTGGGTAAAGGTCTCTGCAATAACATTAGCATTACAGGCTACTTGTTAATAATACGGTGCAAACCAAACTTATTTAAAGAATGAACATATAATTTGTATCCTAATTTATAACGTTAATTTATTGTACAAACTCTTTGTAGGTTTTATGGTCGTTTGACTTTATGTAGAAAAAAACATTGTGAGAAATTGTGTGTCAATGGTGAGAAAATATATTCGGTTGATATAATAATTTTATTTGTAGTTTTCTTATGAATATATCGAAATTCGATATAACCATCATCCCTGCATCCACATTTATTGTGCATAAGTTATTTCTTCAATGAAACTTAATTTAATAAAAGTTCCTACTTCAAAAATAAACTAAGTTATGAATAAGTGATAATAAGACTATACAGTAAATCGCTAAGGGGAAACATGCGTAGAATTCTGGCTGTATTCTCACACTGCTGTGAAATTTAATTCGTTGGTCCAAATATGAATTAGTCTTCTGACGATGAATTGGTTTGTTTTGATTTTGATTTGTTAATTAATACGTGCTGATATTTTCAAATTTCTGCTTGTCAACTTTCAACATTTGTTCATGTAAGTATTTTATAGCAGTTCCCGTCGCTTCATTTATGGCCTCTGTGGTTGAGTGTTCTATTGACGTGGTAAATTTTGTTACCGAACTTTCCCTTTATTACTATGGTCTGGGTGTCTGGGATCGGTTCCAGAGTGGTCCGTTGTATATTGTCCATAAAAAAAACGCTACTTGTTTTGCTTGGGTGGTAGGCAATGTGTGTGTTTGTCTGCCGATCGTTTATTTATTTAATATATTTATTTCAAAGATATAATGAAATAATTAAATTTACACGTGACTTTAACTTTACATTAATATTCTTCTAAAGCCTGTCATGTTTTACGGTAGATTTTCTGCTTTAATCCCTAAATTTTTTATTGAAATCTGTTGAACAGGTTCGGAATCTATCCGATACAAAGTTTTAAATAGACAGAGACAAAAATCTTAACACTTTCGTTTATGGTTAGATATCATAGACATATATCGTATCGTCATTTTTAATTTAAAAATTTGCTTTTTACTTTGAAATTACAGACAAATACTTCAAATAATAATTGTAGTATATTAAGATAAACAAGGTTTGTTTAGTTAGAATATGAAACAAGTCCATAACGAGTCTTTGATTTCATTCATAAGATATAGGAGTTATTGTAACAAAATACGAAAGCCACTGAATGAAATATTAATAACAGAGCTATCATCTATGTAAATTATATTGAATTAGTTCTACCAACTAACAGGAAAATGAAATACAGAAAATATTGATTTTTGTGTAAACTGTGGAATATGGAAGTTCAACTACCGTTTAGTTTGTAAGCAATGTATTTATTCCTTCTTGGAGTAGAAGCCTGACTCTAGTTTTTGACTACAACTTACATGAATATCTTTTCTAGCCTATGATCAACTTCTGAAAGAAGACCAACGTATAAGAAAGTTAGGGGAACGGTAAGAGATAGTCTTGACTTCCTTAAGTTCCCCAGGGTTAGGTAAGACTAATAAATAGCTATTTATTTCACGGTATCGTTGTTATTCCCTCACACTCTACCTAGAAGGTCATAAATATTATGTTGAAACTTCAAATTAAACTCACCCAACATTTTCTTTAAACTTTTTTCCAAGAAATATTTAAAACAAATAATAGAATAACTTGCATTGAGCGTAAATAATAGTCAAGTAGGACTTTTTACTAAATTTTTTGTGGTAAAATTGTTACGAAATCCTAAAATAGATTCACTAATAATGTTTGCAGAGTTTTCTTGTATTTTCCTCGTTCTTGTTAAGACAGTTGTAAACGAAGTAATTTCCACTAGGCTTCCACCACCCAAATATAAATTGCTTCTAATGAATTATTCAGAACAAGATTGACGAACCAGTTCAGTTTGTGATTTAAGATAGGTCTTAGTTTTGTAGACATCTAAAAGAAAATATTATTTTTATATATATTATATAGATTTATACTATGTCAATTTTTCAATTATATTGCTTATTATTAAGATATGCCCGCGACTCCGTCCTCTCTTGACTTGAAATTCCCGCGGCAGTCCCAAGACATTAAGCACTACTACATCATTTAAAAAAGAATGTACCCTACCAACAAAGTAACGGAATAAGCTAATCTTTATGCACCCGAACAACTGAAAACTGCTCTTGGGAAAATATCCGCGGGTTGTCGGGACAAGAAATATCACACATTTTATAACATAAAATTTGATAGTGATCAGTGAAAAAACCACATTGGCATTCGATTTTTTTAAATCTGGAATTTAAAATTATTCGCAGAAAAGTTCCCGCGGCATTCCCGGGATAGAAAGTAGCTCAAATTTTAAGTGTAAGAATTTTTTGGCGAACAGTGAAAAACGCATCGTAATCGACCTAGTAGTTTTTATGTGAATCACGAACAAATAGACAACCGACAAGAAATCTAAAAAAATGCATCGTGTTCTCTGTCGTTTATTTAGTATATTTCACTTGTCTTTTTTAAATAGCTTCAGTGTATAGACACAGCATGTTTAGTATTTTACTATATTATAGATTATATAATAATATAACCATCAGCATTAATATTTTGATTTAGGCATTTAATATAAAATATTTTAATATAATACGGGTTGTCTGGAAGAGATCGCTTTTTAGCGATAAGACCGCCCTTTGTACCCTACTATAATAATACTAGTTCGTAATTTTTTCTGTAATGGTGTACAATAAAGTGTTATCTATCTATCTATAATTTGTACATTGTGTTCCTCTTACGTATGCATACTTTCCATTTAAACATTTTTATGTCTAAATAAACTTAATTTAATTTAAGTTTAATTTAATAAATTTAATTTAATTTAATTAGAACTAGGTCAAATAAATAATTTTCATCGTCTTGTTGAGTAATCCCGATTGTAGTCTTCCTCAGAATAAAGAATAGTTCTTCGAAGTCTTTGTATAGAAACTTCTTTCTTCACCGGTGTCCCACAAGCCTGGCTTATGGTGAATGGAGGAACACCGGGGTTTTAAAGCGCATTCAATTGTTTTCGGGAATCCAAAATACCTAACTGGATTTTCTGGAGAAGGTGGTACACTGAGTATTAGAGGACATACATACACAAGACAAGCACAGTATTCCCCGTGCGTCTTAAACTACCTAACTTCGTGCTCCTGGATTATAGAGACTAAAGGAACATTGGAGTGGTTTTACGGGGTATCCAAAAATCCTCGTAAGGCTCCAAATACCTAACTGCTTCTTTTTGGGAAATGAACAGTGTATATAGCTAGATTTGTAGAAACTATTCGCTTTCTGAATATATGTATTCTTAAATTTTTAACAGTTTTCGGAATTCTAGTTTGAATCTCTTTTTCTTTTTACTATAGGTTCGCATTTGACCATTATCTCGTTCAATCACTAGCGGAGATATGGCTTAAATGGAGCACGCTTACTTTGAAGGTACTTATTAATACGGAATTAAAGACAACTAGGTTAAAATAGGTTTCTGGAAAGACAGACTCCGATAGTTACTTCCACGCCTGTGCGGTACGCATTATGAAGGTAGACCAAAGTGCTTTGTTCGGATAAGTAATCTGTCAATTATTATTATTATAATCTGGTTAAATGCCCGTCTACGTAATCTCATACCACCGTGTTGCTTACTTCTTCCGCCAAACATTTTTTCTGTGTTGCAAAAAGACGAGCAGGATACGAAGTGAAATTACTGGCACGGAGACTAAACTATTAGTATCTTAAGATGAGCAATATATTTATGGTGAAATCTTAAAATGTTATAACTCATTTGCTTGTTCGTCAATCTTTCTCACATAAAAATCAATAATCTTTTGATGAAAATATTAGTTATTATTAGTCATGATCAAGTTTTCAGCTTTTAATATCTGCAACTGTTGGCGCTGTTACTAATTTAAAATATTACAGAGTTAAAAAAATGTAATTGAAATGAGATCTATACATGCACAATGTACTACTTAATCACGTCTATCTCCTATAGGGCCTATTCTATAAGGATCACTCTTAACAACCTCTTGCCGACTATGGTTTATTTAAAGTATTTTAAGTTAATATAAAATCCGCAGAAATTATTCAATGATAAGTGTAACCGGCCAATCTAAAAGTTGAACTGCATTTGACATTTATGACAGGACCGAAAAACATTTTAAAATATAGTAGTAATATACACCCATGAAAATAAGCAAAAGAAAGGTTTGAAAAAATACTCAAAGCAAAGAAAGGTTTGAAAAAATTTAAAAACATAGCTATATTTGTAAGTATTTTTTCAACCCTTATTTAGATGGTTTTGTACTCATTCACATTTTTTAAATAATTAATTTCTATCGGCGTAGATGAACCACGCTGAGTTCATTCAACACAGAGGTCTAGATTTGTTTCTCATTAAGATAAATTTCCCGAACTTTTTAATGTTAGTTTTAATCGGTGTACTACTGGTACCGGTGCTGAAGTTATGCGTTGTATAATACAAATTCAACTTGGGAATATAAATTGTTTATTAATTCACCTAATTCATATAGAATAAAGGGTATGTACTCGTATAGCACACTTTAATGAATTAATCTTATTAAATTATGTTGATAAAAAATAAAAATAACTTACATTGTCAATACATACTAAAAAGTCCAACACCTTGTACTAGGCAATGAAAAAACTAAAGCACTGTCATCAATTCACACTGCACTCCAGACGGAAAGGATGATTTTACTATGGTTATGTCTATATCGCGGTCACGGTGTGAACGCTACAAGAAGCTGCGTGGTACTGAGGCGAAACGGGAGCGAGCTGGAGCGAAATGACGGGGACGTCACTTGGCTGTGGACCCGATACACTGCTTACAACTAGGAAAAATTTGTGAACAATTTTCTGCCGTATGTCTAGGCTTTGTAAGGTTTCATGGAATTGAACTCAACTTGAATGATTTATAAAATATGTATTAAATAAACTTTGACTTTGACTAAGGACGTGTGTATACTTGTAAGAAACTATTTCATTATAGAATCGTATAGTAAAGTCAAATAATATTTTATACAGATAATGTATGATTAGTAATATTAACAGATTTGATATAGCGGAATTACAATTAATTTTCCGATGAATCGACAACCCATCACACTACTACCATCATAGCCATACCATACCAGACCATATACACATCACAGTCTAATAATGTTTCGTTAGCTTTTTTCAAATTACTCTGTTACTACACTGTTGTGTAGATTTTTAAACAGTCGTTAGGGCCTACCTGCAGGAATGGCACACTAATTCCTAATACAGAAAATACAATGTATACAAGATTATTAACACATATTTATGACATAATAAATGATAGGCCATTGATATCACTCCCTTTTCCCACGGGAGTAGACAGCACCGATGGATCTCCATTTGCGAAGATAATGATATAAACACTGATGAAATTTTATTACATAGGTACAGAAAATTATATTATTGGAAGTTGTACAATCTGTTAATACCAATAAGTATGTACTTTTTTACATAAAACAAAAAACAAGCAAAATTATACATAATATACATAATTTAACTTACGTTACTTCACACGTAATTGTCAATACTAGTGTTCGCCCGTGGTCGAAATTCTACCATAATAATTGGACTTGAACAATAAACAAAAGAGTATATATGCGTCTGTGTAATGTTTTTTTATTGATTTAATGTATTTTTTGCATAATTTAAAAGAAATAGCATTCGTCCTTCTTCTCTAAATAAACTGTAAGGGTGCGAAGTTTCATACTCCTCCGTACGCGCAATTTTCTTTAAAAGGGATACAAAGTTTTTGCTTCACGTATTTAATATATAGCTTAGTGATTAGGAAATGATATTTTTCGTAATCTCCGAAAGTAAAAAGCACGCAAATATAATGCTGTGTGCATATCAATAATAAGCTTATATAAGACTGTACTGAGCAGGTCAGGAAAGAGGAGGTCCAGGAACTTATTTAACGAATCATCTTGAATCATGTAGTCTCTGAGGCTAATGTATAGTAATCTAGAGTTAAGTACGTATTTCACTTCAGTTAGTAGCAAACCCTATAATTTATGTTGCGGCATCTTCGTGGTTAATGGTGTCTGATCTTACTGCCGTTTCGCAACGTGTTACGGCTGTGAGAGATGAAAAGCTGAAAAAGACCCGAAATAATCTTGCTTTTTTTTATTTGACTTGTCTTTATGTTGTTGATCCGAAGACCTCACAACTTTACCGGGGTCCTCGGGGCGAACGCCTTCGGGAAGCGAAGGTGCTCGAGCCCGGGAGGCAACTTGCTCGAGGGAGCTCCCTAGGGAGTTTTACCTCTGCTGGACTGTTGCCATGAGAGTGAGATGAATCTTATGATGCCCACCATAGGGCGGCACAATGTACTAATTGAAAACGGGTGATGGGTAATATTATAATAAAGCCCGAGGGGAAGGTTCCCGGCGGACCGGGATCGGCGGTTCGCGGCGGCCTACGCTATCTTACTGCCGTTTCGCAATGTGTTATGGCTGGGAGAGAAGAAACGGCGAAAGAAACTTCCCAGCAACACGCCTAGTCTATCCTGTGGAGGGGCTATGTCTCCTGGAGTCCCTCACAAGGACGTGGAAAGATCGTGATTGGCGGCGTCCGAGACGCCGCCGTCTGTGTCTGTCTGTCGGTGCCTGCCAGCCTGACGTCCTAACCGTGGGCGGACTGATCCGGGCCAGCCTTTTTGTAATAGCGTCGACCTTGTCCGTGAGGACGTTACGCGGTCGTCGCACGAGAGCCTTTCGCCGAGGCTTGTAATCGGACGCGGACACGACGAGCGGATTTCGATGGTGCGGCGCAAGATCTAAATACTTACGTGAGAGTGACGTAATGTAGTTTTTGATGGAGGGAAGCTCCAGATCGCGATGGAAGTCGACGTTTCGCATATAGAGGGGAGCACCGACGGCTCTGCGCATGAATTTATTCTGCACGATTTGCAGTTTATTTAGAAGGGTAGGCTTGGCATGGCCGAATACCACACTCGCGTATGTCATGATCGGGCGGATTAATCCTGCTACTACTGATGGAAAGTTTTATATATTCTTTGTACGTGTCGGAAACTTGCGACTTCATTTATTGCACGGCGCTATCCATTGGCTTGATAGTATTTCACTACAGCCTGCTGCTAAAAAATCAAAAAAGCAAGTGTTGACATTTAATTTACGAAGTTATTAATTTTTCATTTAAATTTAAAAACATCTTTTGCGTTCATTTAAGATTTAAAAATACACACACCAAAACTATAATTTAAATTAATCGTTCATTTAATTCTCTTAGTCGGGGACACTGGAAAATTGAAGACAAAACAGCTCGGCCCTCCACCGTGCTCAAACACGATTTCGGTAGAGGAGACTGAGTGGTCATCGTCGTCAATTTAAACCATCACTCAGCAGTGACGGAAAGACTCAGAAGAAGAAATATCTCACTAGACATCTTACTTCACTTTAATACTACATAATATGAAGAAAATTTAAATAAATCGCTATAGAGCAATTGAAGTACTGTTACAACCCAGGCGCCTACAAAGACAAATTCCACGATAAGATTTGTAGAAACACATTTACTACCCGTCGGAATTTGAACTAATTGTAATTCTTTTATGATTGACTTCTTATGTTTACTTATTTATTGGTATACGTTTCTAGAAAACAGCCTATTATTCTATTGCAATCGTTTACGGCTGCTTGCGGCTGTAATCATTAGCCAGGTGTTGCGGATTAAAAAGTACAAGCTGATTCTAGGAAATTCGGTCCACGTTGCCGGGCAAACACATTGCATTTGTGCAGTATAAAACGATGCCCTGATTGAGGGAGGGGCAGTTCAGCGACAACTACGATCAAGGCGTGACGTGTGTCCAATCGGGAAAGTAATAGTGACGGACTTTGCGCGTTTTATTGAATAACGACCTTCTGCATTACGTTTGGATTTGTTTGTGTTCAGTTATATTAGTACTTGTGTTATACGTGTTTAGTTCTAATAAACTCTATAATAATTCCAACAGCATTTTATTTCGAGTCCCGCTGAATTCGTAACAGTACTGTAAAATTGACACCAGTGTACGCTATTTTCAGTCGTGTATATATTACACCAGTGTCCGCGTAATACCGTCAACGGTACATCATTTGAATACGCAATGGAGAAGGAAGCGCCTTAGAGCCTTAGACAAACGTAATTTCAACTAGAAATTAAAATGTTACGTTCTTTCATTTTATTTGATTTACGTTGCTTACGTTGCAAAGACGTTTATTATGATTACTGCAAAATTAATACTTTTATTATTAATTTTGCAGTAATCATATTAAACGTCTTCTAAAATAATACTTTATAGAAAAAGAGTTTTGTCTAGGAAATAGGATGAATCTTAATTAGTCCAGTTAATAAACTAGGCTAAAGCTGAGTTTTTCATCGTTAAAGTATTGGAGTCCTTTGAACCGGACCTTTATCAGCATTTTTCATGCGACTTAAAAGTTTTTTCGGTTTTGCATCCCGTAAATATGATTTTTTTATGTTTATTGAAGGTACGTATATATACCTATTTTACTATCTTATTTTTCCCAAAAGTGGGAAAGGACAACCACCGTTGTGTGGTGGTATAGCGATTCATGGTTTGCACATTTGAGCTTCCTCCTATTAGAGAAAACCATTGACATATTTGTCACGTTTGTTTAAAGCGGATGAGTAGGTTTCACACAGCAGTGATCTTTGTGTGCAGGTTTTTTCACAATGTTTATCTTGACCATCAACACGTGACACAGCAATATGTTCAGAGTCAGGGTCATGATTTGAACTTACCTTATTGGAATGCCACTTGGATATCTTTAGCTATTAGGATACCATGGCTTTACTGAGACTAGTGCTCGCTACCTATGCCACACATATAAATAAACACGAAAGGACACGGAAAGAACAGTTCAAATATCGCTATAGCAGCTATAGTCTCAGCTTAATTCTGTCTTAGCTTAATTCAATGTACAGAACAATATATGTGATGAAGATAGATACAGATTTTCTCCGCATCAGTACTCATTACTTGATCTTTGTGGCGTATCGTGATCATTGAAATTAGAATTATAACTCATCGTCATACAAAGTATAATGCACGACAGAATACATCCATACATCAAGATTTAGATAGATACAGTTTTTATTCGTGCACGAACGGAGAAAGAATACTATTTTCTGCGGCCGGGCGGCCTTTCGTAAGAGGCGGCAAAACAACCCACAGCTAGGTAGCAGGGAATTTGCCCACCTGGATGGCAACCACTCTTGATCTAGAGAATGCGCCTCCATAACTTTGAGTTATGTTACGGCATTAGTGGCCAGGTTCCAGCCCTTATTTAGAGAGCTTCAGCACATTAGTTACAAATGTCTTTAGGCGACGGTTACCGCTTTTCGTCAAGTGGGCCGTCTGCCTGTCTTTTTTTTATTGTAATATAGGTTCGCGTTTGACCACAATCTTGCCCTATGTGGAGCAAAGATGTGGTCTACGATGTAGCACGCTTACCTAGAAAGTACCTATTCACACGGGACTTGAAGACACCCAGGGTATAAGTATCGGGAAAGACAGACTCCGGGAATGAGTTCCATTCTTTTGCGGTGCGTATGATGAAGCTGAATTCGAAGCACTTCGTTCTTATAGGTGGAATATCCACCATATATCGATGCCGCATGCCGTGCGTCTGGTTGTCAGATGATGGAAGGGAGATGGCGGGATCAGATCGAAGAGCTCAGCTGCACACTCTCCAAAGTGAATCCGATAGAAGACCGATAAGCTGGCAGGTGTCTACTGAACTACTCCAATAAAAAATAAAAAAGAGTATATGGTATATAATATTCAGCGGAATATAATGAAATCCGAGACGGTTTCTACGTTCGAGTTCACTGGTCGTAAATCAGTGAAGGAATGTGGCCTCGCCCTGTTTATTGAACGTCCATTTAGCCACGTCGTAGACTTCATCAAGCGCCACCAGGGTGGTGTTGGCCTTTCAATTATTTGACAGCTAAAGCCTCTATATTCAGTTGTTTATAGATAATGAACCAATTTGACTACCGGCAACTCAAGTGCCGATATCCGTTCTCTCTATAACAAGTGCCTCAAAACAGGCATCCGGTTATTTGACTCCACCACCAAGTCATTACCTATATTTAAAAAAACTATCTCGATGACAATATATATACGAATGTAGTTTTTATAGTTTTCTATTTCAATCAATGACCATCAAAAGTATCTCTATCATATTCAGTAGAATATATTTAATTTGAAATTAGAAATGTAAAAAATGAATCAAATATACAATTTTATAAACAAAAAACGATTTATACAATTTAATTTATATTGGTTTCAAATTTTAAGGCAATTTTCATTTCAGTCACTGATTTAATCGTTTTCCAGATGAAACGCCCAGTTGCGTACATTGTATTATAAATTATTCATTTATCACGCAATTTTGATCTTAAAACGGGTATTAGTTCATGGCAATTGTTATTTAATCACCACGCCGAATAAGAAGTACAAATCAATAAGTTCATTAATTAGCCGCTTATACTACCTTTATAATTCATATGATATTATTTCGTATGTCGCCAGGATGAGATCGTTTAAATTATTATGGCCGCCTATTGTTGAATCTGTATCTTTTTTAGATTTTTAATAACCTATTTTTAATGATACGATGAAATTAAGTTTATTACTGCCTAATTAGCATCAAAATATAAGTATAGGTACATAATTTATAAACTATTGCAATGATGAAAACTTAACGTATATTGTATTCTATCCATAATTTCTTAAGTACAATACTGAGCCTAGGTTATCGAAGTCAAGGGGTATAGGTTCCCAGACGGCTGGCCTCGCTAAATCGCCATAATGATCCGCTGTCCGAAGTAGAAACTAGCCCTCTGAACACCCAAATATTCGATTAGGCGTTTTAAGAGCCCTCTGTATAGGTTCAAGACCTTTAGATTACACGGCCTCAACGCTTCTAGAGCAAACAGCACAAATATATAACTCTCATTGTGAGTCGCATATTTATAAAAATAATAATAATATTTTATTTATTCATATAATATTTTTTTTAAATTATATTTCCGCTTGTTTAGTTTTTATTATATTTATATACTACTTGGGGGATACGACAGACGTTATCCTGCCCTGAAATAAAAATCTAGGACCTGATTCTAGTGCGACCTACCGGTTCTAACTGTGAATCTAAACCATCCGGGTATTACCCACTCGAACACGCACAAATTTCATTAAAATCGGTAAAGTCACTTCACATCTCAAAAACTATTCGCGATTTTACCTACACGATTATACAGCGGCATTTACAAGACAGATGTCTATATTTCTTATAAAATTCAGCCAATAACTGAGAAAATTACCGTAAAATACATCAGTACGGACCCGATTTTGTCTAAAAACTCAACTGGCACGTTTATAACTACGGCCGTGAAGCGAGTCCTAAGTAAACGCTCTGAGGTGAATCTAAGCAGGATTTTAAGACTTATTCAACACTAACAGTTTGGTCATTTAATCTTATTTAGAATCTGATCGCTTTCTCGTCTAAATGTATTCGAACAGCATTTGGGATGTGCATTTCTTTGGAATAACGTAGCTTTGGAATTCTGTTATCAAAAAAATATATTTTTCACATTCAATTGTGTTATAATTTATTTAATGAAAAACGATACAAGTACAGCGTAACATAAAAATAAAGATACAATCCTATAACCTGATCCTAAAACCCGATCTTAGCGACACCTACCGATTCCATATAGTGAATCTAAGCCATCCTGGGACCCATTCAAACACACCCAAAAAAATCATCAAAATTGGTGTAGTTGATTAAGAGGATCCCAGAACCCGATACCAGCACCACTTTCTGGTTCCAATTGTAAATCTAAACCACCCAAGGACATTCAAATACACAGATAAATTATTATCAAAATCGGTGAAGTCGTTCTCAAGTTTGCGCGTAGACAATCTATTTATGTAATAATAATTAAATATATTTACATTTCATAAGCCAACAGGTAATACTCTAAAAGCATCTTTAGAGTTAGCTTTGACTAAATGTAACTTAGTTTCATTAATTAAATTAGGACACTCGAGGATAATTAATTGCATCAACAATGTATGAAATTGAGGTAAATACTTATGTATGTCTACAACAACTGTTTTCAAACAACAAGTAGTCAAAGTTAGTTTCCACAAGATATCTACGCTGGGTATGCAAACATTCTCGTAGATTACTTAGTTGTTGGTCTTTTTGAGTAAGTTATTCAACTATGATATTAATTTTCCTCATACGACTCACACACCTATCACGTATTTGTAATAAACAGAACTATGTTAAAATAAAAACTCAGTAACTTAGTTAACCTTCAAACAAGAGAACCAGCATTTAATATCGAAAAGAAAGATTCTTTGTAACATTTTGGATCTAACGAAGAGAGAGGACGGTAGCTGGAGGGTCCGAATGAACTTCGAAATCGAGAATCTCGCAATAGATTCCAACATAATAGAGGAAAATATTCTCATCACCTTCGCTGGCTCGGTTACTTAGAATGGATGGGAGAAGATAGCAGCGTGAGGAAAGCATATTTAAGGCAGCCAGTCAGTCAGCGTCCAGTCGTCCGTCCAAAATGTCGCAAGAACAGACAGAGTGGCGGTTGATTTGTTCGAGCTTCAGGCAAATAATAATTGCCAAGAAACTGCAGATCAGAGAACAACGGCGTACTCTCGATTTGGAGGCCAAGACGCATTTGGGGTCGCTGAGCCAATAGAGTAAGCAATTATGTGTGCATGCGGAATCCGCAGGTAAAAAAAAACCCAGTATATTCTCACACACGAAGCCGTTGAAAATAATGGTATAATTTTGTTCCCTTCTGTAGTTGTTAGCTTACAAAAAACTTCGTCGACTAATAACGTCCGCCTAGGCTTCATAAGTAGATATCACACATACATGGAAACTGAAATCCCTTAACCTATCATTCAAACAATAACAATCACCTTTCAGAGCGGCCGCCATTTAGTTTTAACAACTCACTATATTTGCCAAAAATCTTATTATTTCCTGTGTTTTTAACACCACAAACAAATTCGAAGACAAAATGACGACGTCTTCCATGTACCAAGGTCAAAGTGGGGGGACAGAGACATATATACATACAAAATATTATATAAAATGAGATGGAATATATATATCAAGAATGTGTTTAGTACCATGACTGAAAACCATAATGTAACATTAAATAATAAACAAGCCTATATTACAATTCAAAAGGCTTGTCTAGAAGTCGAAAGATTAGCATTCTACCAAGCTCAATTGCATTCTAATGCGATAACTATATCAACTCATAACCGTCTCAATGTTAGGGTCAGTCTTTCTTCTTTTTAGAGGTATACTCGCTACGTTTTTGCAGTGTGAATTGGCTGATATATATACATATATATATATATATATATATATATATATAGGTATATATTATCTCGATGAGCAGTCATCATCTTTAAATTACTCCTACACGTGCACATGGCAATTGTAACTATATGTACTTTAGATAAAAAGAAACTACCTAGGCTTTACATGTATACTGACCAGGATTCAGACCCACGCCATTAGAACAAACGCGTGGCCTTTAGTCACTAAACTACCTCAACTATTAAGCTAATTTTTTTATTTTATTTATTTAAAAACATAACAAAATGGTTTCCAACTTATTGATTTATACATAGTATAGAAAACGTCTAGGGCTTGTGCCAATATAAGCCGCAGAGGTTTTTTGCTTTACAATTTACATAATTACACTCCACCTTTGCTGAAATGTCCATATTATGTTTCCTTTGACACCACCAGAATCCAGCCGAAGTCAAACCCAGCAAATTTGTCGTAAAAATAAAAGACAGATTATTTAAATGATAAAATCAATATAATTATTAATTATTCATATTTTGATTCTTGCATATTTTGTTTACGCAATATACTAAACTCAGTTTTAAGCAAACAATGACGGTTTAATAATTTATTGCTGTTGTTAAAATTATTTAGTGGCAAAAGTTACCGGTTCGAAAGGCATTGTATCCAAGCAAAACTTGGGTTCAAAAATAAGTTAAGTTATAAATTAAATTTCTGACTAAGTTACCTGCTGTCCAGCTTTGCTAAGACTTGTAAATTTTGTTACTATCTAATAAGTTAATTTACAATTTGAATTTGGCGACGTTTGAATTTGAAATGAGAATTCAAATGAACTGATTATTTTGTAGCAAATTTCGTGGTCGTGGCTTGTAATTATTTGTAATTATTAAGCCAGAGTTTCTTTGGAATTACTTTTTGAAGTTGTTCCCTTTACAAGAAGATAGGGGAAAAGGTTCTTCAAACTGATAAGTGTCGGAAAACTGTATGCTTGAATTGGTGTGTTATAGTAGTTTTACGAGTTGCGAGACTCGAATTAAAATGCCGTTGGAATTATTATAGAGCTTGTTAGAACTATACAAACACGTATAACACAGGTACAAATATAACCGAACACAAATCCAAACATAATGCAGAAGGTCGTTATTTAATAAAACGCGCAAAGTCCGTCCGATTTTAGTACACTCGTCTTGCCTTGATGCTGGTTCTCGCTCGATTGTCCCCTCCTTCAACTAGGCCATCGTTTTATACTGCACAAATGCAATGTGCCCGTATCGTAGTCAACATAATCCGAAACACCTGGCTAATGAGTCAGCCGCAAGCAGCCTCCATGCCTAGATGTTCTCTAGAGAGGTATGCCAATAAATAATTAAACGTAAAAAGACGATCATAAAAGTATTACAATTAGTTCAAATGCCGACAGGTAATAAAATGTGTTTTGTTTCAGATATGTAGGTGGATTTTGTTTTTGTCAGGACCTGAGTTGTAACAATAGTTATTATAAAATAAAATATAGCACAATATATTCCCATGTCAATAAAAAAAATTGTGTATGTGTGTGCAGTTCGTACGCAGTAGAAGTGAAACTACAGTGAATATACTCACAGATAATTCTTCTCTAACTTTTATCAATAGAAATATAATTAATTCCTTTGGCCTACACCCTTCAACGTATTATAATTCAAAATAAACTTCTTAAATATGACTTTCAATTCTTCACGGTTTTTGCCAAAAATATTATCAGATTTATGTCGGTCTAAATTGGACCTATGTCTAATTATCGGTCATTGACTCTCTAATTTGTACTGCACTATTTAAAATTCTTGTCTAATGATCTCACAATCTTTGTCCTATAGATTTATATGTTTAGCTCTTTTAGTGTCGCTTATTCGTTTCATCGAGTTTCAAATCATAACAATTCTAAAGAAGTTTCACTCCAAACCTACAAAATTCGGACTATGCAGAAATTGTCCCACAAGCAAATAATTTGATTCTTTAAAATAGTTTTAGAAGACAACATTAAATGATTTGATTTCTTTAGTTTAATTGAAGTTATATTTTCCGTTCAGTTTAAGGATGTGCGCCCGTTTTACGCGTCTTTGTAGAACGTTATGCAGAGATTCTGGGCCGAGCTCATTTGGGTGAGTTACTAGACGTTCCTTGCATCTTGTGCCGGTATTGGCAATCTCCTCTCTTGTTGTGGGGTCTGTGGCTAATGCAAAGTAATTATCAGCTTCGGCATTGGTATGTCAACCGAAGTGCCTTTATTATTATTGTCTTTAGTTTTATTGTGTTTGTTCCGAAAACGTTGGAGGATTTCTGTGTTAGAGTGTCTAGGACTTTCCCCAAAGTTGATTGCCATGAGTCTAGAT
Source organism: Dendrolimus punctatus (assembly GCA_012273795.1). NCBI lineage: Eukaryota > Metazoa > Arthropoda > Insecta > Lepidoptera > Lasiocampidae > Dendrolimus > Dendrolimus punctatus. The sequence continues at coordinate 2,690,010 of CM022541.1, forward strand.
TGGCTTTATAGCTATTTGTATACAAGTAGCTTATTCTCAAGTTCTCAAATTGGATGATCTTCTTAGGTGCTACAATATACTCCTAAATCTGTAATTCATTTAAACTCTTTTCGCTTGTATAATTATGTTTATTCCAGATGAGCCGCCTATCCAGATATTTGATGGAGTTTACATAGGGTAGAGTTTTATTGCCTAGCACACCTGAAGGAAATAATCAATTCATAAAATTGTTATATTGATTTGTGCAAAAAACATGTCAATTTCGATGTACCTTTATTATTTGTGATTGTAACGTTAATTGTGTTTTTTGTAAATATAAAGATATGTCAAGTAGGTAGGTATATAAATCTTAGAATGTGGGGTTTCGAACGAAATGTTTTTTAGGCCTTCGTAGCCAAATTACAAAAACAGTGGAAGTTCACGTATACGGAACCATTTCATTCAACTAAACCATGAACAATTATTATATTGCAAAAAAGGTCGTGGAAAGTCTGAATTATGTACGTAGTCCACTTACTAGTTTATTGTATTGTAAAATATCACACTAAACTATTATTTCTCTCGCGACTTAAGGCCGATAAAAGAACAATAAACGTATATCTCTGTTACGTAAAAACCGACCATAAGTACCGATTCACGCAAATTGCTAACGATACCCTGTGAAACAACGGGAAACGATATATCTCCGTGAAAGAAGGACCGAGAACCCGATATGTATAAGATTAAATAACTATACAGACGCCCGTACCTTTAAAGTATCGTAAATTGGAACTTAATTAGAAAAAAATAATATAAAGTTAAAAATAATATTTGGTCTTCTACACTATATATTTATGATACATTATATATCACGATTCCTGACTCGTTTTAGTAAAAAATCTATTTCGCCCTCTTAATACTTTGGCGTAAAGATATATATTTTACATAAAAGAAATTAAACAATAATTTACTTATGCTATGACAAGATCGATATATCAATAAAAATATTATATTTTATTGGAATAGGAGGCACAATACTGATTGCAGTCAGTTAAAAGTTTCTTCACATACGTACAAAGCCTCGCCAGGTACTCACAGAGTTCCGATGGCGCACTTCCCCCACCTCTATCTATTGCCACTATGCCTATCCTATATAAACCCTTTATCTTATCCTACCCTATAGGCTGGTAAAGCGTTGTCGACGCGTATGGTATCGCAAACATCTATACGATGTTAGTACTTACTATAGTTACCACTTTCCATTAGTTCGATCGTCTGTATTTCTGTCAGCTCTGTAATAAAAACGGTATATTAAAAAAATGTATCAATCAGATACTATTGTGTAACCTAAGCATAAATTAGAGTCTAATAATAGATATAAATCTCAAACCCAGTACCAGTCACTTTGTTGTCAGATATCCTTAAGTAGTTAGATAGTAAAACAATATTAAAAGGTACCACTGTAGTAAAACTAAGTATCGACTTGTAACTTTTATTCACAAACTTAGTACGACAGCTGTGAAAATTCTTTTATGTACAAACAAGCACAAAAGATTGAGATGAATTTAATTTTGTATTACAACTTAATGATTTACGGAATATATAAGAGGTACACAACATTTACTTACAAATGTAGGATTTATATAAAACTGGGCCAAAGAGCTGCCCAGACACGGGTCAATTAATATCACTCACATTTTCTATGAAACATAATTCATACTCCACCAGATTATTAACTTTAGTCTAGTGTATCATTATAACTTTTATGTCGTATGCAAACTTGTCTAATAATAACCGGTTCTTATATGTTACCGACCGTTCATGTGCCTTATTACCGGTTAAACGTTGACATAAGCTCCAATGCGAAAAGTCAACCAGTCAGCATGGTAAAGCAAGTGGATGAATAGTAAGATATAGGAACCGGCGCCTATAAAAGCTTTATGGAATCGATTTCCACATAAAATTCAAATTAGTTCTTATATCAGCTGTAAATACTTACTGCTTCCACATTTTTTCTGGTTTCATATTAAACACTTTATATAAGAGATATTATTGTATGGATGGTCGAGAAATATCACCTCAATTTCCAAACACTAAATCTTTCAAATAATCTCATTGTATTTCAAAACTGGAGAAAACGGTCTTTTGTGTATGCCACGAACAATTTGAATATTGGCAATAAATCTTTTATATTCTGTATTTTATTCTGAATATGTTTGATGACAAAGGTTAGGCACATACATTAGTGAACTGTCAAAAGTGACACATCTAAAAGTGATTCTGTTATCGACTGTACGATACAACTTTTGCAAGATGCCTCTCCTCATATTTCAAGTTGCGGTAACAATACGGATCCAGTTTTATTTTTTCCTGCTACCGTTACGACGATATAAAATTCTCTGAAAATACTGTATTAAGATAATGGATTTTTAAAGCACTCCAAGCTTTCTTTTTGTTGTAATAACGTGACATGCACAGAATTGTTGAACAATACGTTTTTATGGACAATAATTTCTTGTGTCGGCGGATGTTTATCTTTTTTATATTTGGCACTTTAGAAGTAAAATTAGCATTTCATATGTAACCGTGAAAAAAATGTAGCCGCTTTTATATAGAGAAAATCTGCTCGCGGCGGTTGGTAATATTTTATGATAACGGTTTAATGGCATTCAGTACCATCTTTGTTTCCGTAACCCATCAGCTCACGCACCCTACATTTTACAAACAATTTTTAAATATAATTTTTGTAATTGATTTTTTATTACTAAAAAAGAATTTTATTACAATATCTGAAAGTAAAATTGAGTACTTAATTATTTTGTAAAGTAGGCTATTATGGAACATAAACACGCGATTCATTCGATGCAAAATGTGAATTGCTACATTTCAACTCGGCAATAAAGACGTAGTAGCTTATTGGTTAGCTTACTCGTTTGCCCAAGCTCAAAGGGTGCGATTTTGAATCCCGACCGGAAAGCACGCGCCACTAGCCAGTTGACTGATCTGATGTGCATATTGTTGCAATTACCACTTGTTAACGTTGAAGGAAAACATCGTGAGGAAACCAGCACATTGAGTTTTTTGATACCTCAAAGCCCCCAATCTATATTAAACAAGAGTGGTAGGTACACTCTTCGTTTTCCTATAAATGATAAGCCAATAGTGAGTTTATCTGCTGTAATTATTATTTATTTATATGTAATATTAGTGCCAAATTGCATCCAGACCCGTTCACTCGTGCTGGCGTGACTGAGCAGCAAATTTCTATCGAAACTTTCGTGTTTATCTTATTAGTATAATTTTTCTAATGTATATATGTTATATCATACTACCCGTGCGCAGAAGGTGTGCCATCGATGCGCGTCGATGGTCAGCACGGTTGACAAAAAAGCTTACATAAACAATTGTTGCTATAAATTTATTATTGTATATACTTTATATAAGTATATAGAATAATAGTAAGTAATACAATATAACAATAGTAAGTAGTTAGCTTCCAAGCGGCTTATTTATATATTTATTGTTTGTAAGATAGTGAATCAGTAAAATTGAATAATAAAACATACCACTGTTTTCACCAAACTCCTTGTCCATCCAAAGGTTGTTTGGAGGGAATCGCTACTAGTGATATAAGAGCGCCTATTGTATTATAAACATTAATTTCTGTTAACTGTATTTTTTAAAATACAATAAAACTTTTTCATTCATTTAATGTCTACAGTTTTTCACTAAGTTTAGTATTATATAACTCTGTGTTTATTGTAATAGTATTCATATACAGAAAAATCTGTTTAAATTGTGCGAGCTCGATGCCAGTATCAAATTCACGTGATTGGAATGTTGCCTTTGCCGATTTGCTACTACGAACATTATCATAGCGAAGCTATTGTCCAAGATTGATTGTTAAGTTAATTACTTGGATATATATGGCGCTCTGGTAGCCAACTCAATTAAGTCAGTTGTCTAGTCAAGAAGATATGAAATCAGGATTATACTTAGCTTGTATCACCTCAATGTCATTTCAAAAGTAACTTGTGCAATATAACAGTTGTTAGTAATTTAAGTAGAAATATTAAATCAAAGTTACAAGTATAGTATGTTTTCCTGAGGCGATAATTACTCAGGGTTGGTAAACGTGTTGGCCTACCGATTTAATTGAAACTCAAAGGTTAGGAGTTTAACCCATTGTAGGGTAAATTTCGTAAACGAATTTTCCTCCTTTATTTCTGTTTGTTTTATTTGTTAAATCCTTTAGTTTGAGAATTTTATAATTTTGCCTCACTTAGTAAAATAAATAAAAACATTAAGAGACATTGTAATGATATTTTAAAACCTTTTTAGTACTAATCTATACGTCTATATAAGTACACTGAGAAAAAATATTCTCTGATTACATGATGGGTGAACAGTTCTACTTAATAGTAATTACTACCATTTCATTACATAATTGTCGATATTTTATATAAGTAGCGACAATTATGTATATAATATTTTGCACATATTATTATCTTAAGAGAGCAACAGTGCATGTGTAATACCTTTGGTGTTGCCAATGTCCTCAGGAGATGGTAACCGCTATCCATCAAGCAGGCCGTCTGCCTGTCTGCTGAACTTCTGTAATAAAAAATATAAATCCAGTAGTTTTACAGAGATATGACTGTGACATATACAGACAGATGGTCAGATATAGGGTTATTTTAAGGGTTACGTGTTTACAAAATCGCCCCGTGTCCTACAAACATACATTAAAATAGACATAACTAGTTGTAGGGTATTGTTTTTAAAAAGAATTATATTTCTGTGCGAAATCACATCTCTTTATTGAATTGTAGATGGTTTAGTAGGTATTTCCTAAAGAGCTCATGCTTGACGTGAGTCAAAAACCTACATTTTGTTTAAGGCTGCGGTGGTAGCAATTTAAGGTGCCAATTTTCGCTTAACTGTTTAAAGATCTAAATCTATAAATTCATTGAATTGAATATCCTTACACAGTTCAAGGCCATATTTAAAAAGTAGACAAGATATAATATTATCGAAATAGACTGAGAATCAAAGGAGGGTCTGGTCTTTAAAAGAGCGTCTGGTTTTTTAAAAGAAGCTCAAGTTCGTAATAAGCCGAGTTGATGGGCTATGTAATTAATGTCGTATTTCGCCTTTGTACTGCTATTCACGTCATGATCAGGCGTACCATAAAAAATACCAAAACATTTTCCTTAATGACATATTCTCGGAAAAATAATACAAGAAATAATGATAAAGAACTCTTTGCTTTTTTATTAAAGTCGCATGTGGCTTTGATCGTACAAAATGATACGTATATGACTAGAGGTCCCGGCAGACGTTATTCTGTCTAGAAAAAAAATTAGAAAATGTTGAAATCCCCAATAAAAAGTTTTTATTAATTTGGTGTAGCATGGTACTGGCCACAAAACATACTCAGCATTTAAATTTAGAACATAGATAGATGTTCTTTAGTTTTTTATCTATTTTCCCCCTATTGTCATTAAAATCGTCGTTAACTCAGGTTCCGACGAACCAATAAAATCATCATTATATTACGTATATGCAGTTTTCTATTATAATTAAAATAATTAAAGTGGTTAAGAAATTAATATTTACAGAAGTGTTTAACAGGATCCGATTACTTAAATTAAATATAGCCTATGTTACTTGGGGATAATGTAATTACAATAATACTAATCTTTCGTATCTATAATATTGGTATAGATGTATGTGGTCTAGTTCAGTCTAAAATATTTTTAACGACAAATTTTATTATTTATATTTACTCTACGTCTAAGATATGCTAAAGAATTGCTCATTGTGCATATATTTTGAAACTAAGCATTGTGCAAACAAGCGGAACGTGGTAGTTTAGGATATATCTACAATGTATATGTTTATCTGCCGATTTTTAATAAAGTTGTTAGGTACTTTCTGTTTATGTTTGCGTGTGTATATGTTGATATTAATTATACAGTGTTTTACTAGTGTGTTCATTCATTTTACATTTACTAGTGTATTCATTCATTATACATTTACTGGTATGTGTACGGCTACGCCGTGGGTCAAATTCCAGTCAGTCTTTAACTTGCATAAAAAAGTGATTTAGGTTTTTATATATCGCGAGCAAATTTGCAGGAAAAAGCAATATATACATAAAAACTTTCCTTGAAAAATTATCTAACTGATGGTGAAAACTGCTTAAAAATCCGTTGCACAAGATACGGATTTTAGGAGGCATTAGCAACTAAACAGACACATAGACAGGCGCGAACGCGACTTTGTTTTATCTTATACTCTTATACTAATATATAAAGCTGAACAGTTTGTTTGTTTGTTTAAACGCGCTAATCTCAGGAACTACTGGTCTGATTTGAAAAATTCTTTGTGTTGGATAGCCCATTTATCGAGGAATACTGTAGGCTATATATCATTACGCTAAGACCAATAGAAGCGGAGCAGCAATGAAAATATTTCAAAACAGGGGGGGGCTTTGAAAACAAATTCCACGCGGACGGCGTCGCGGGCACAGCTAGTATTATATAATAAAGAAAATTCACATACTTTCGATAACAAAGACAAACATACAATATTGTTTATCCCGTAGAATGGATTTTTGATTTGACGATCAGATTTTACATGAACGAAACCATGTGAAAAGTTATTAAAACCTGCGAAAAAAATCCAACGTTACGTGTAAAGTAAATATGAATAGAAATTTTTAAGAGCAAATATCCGTATGTTATAGGCACGCATAAAATGGGCAGTCAATCTTTTTATTCAAAACTTTTGATGTACACGCAGAGCACAAAGGCGCATTGTTTTCCCTAATGTTCCTATATATCGTCGCTCGCTTTTAACCCGCCGCACAAAAGAGACGCTAAATGAATAAGCATTTATTTCGTATTCTTTCTCTATTTCCCTTCCCTTCCATTTCCAACAGTGGTTTGAGATGTTGCGGTTTGGGCGAACATGCCTCTGAAAGTATATCATTCTTTTATGCGGGGTTTTGTAGCTCTCGGTATATGAAAATCTAAACGTATTTTAAATGAGTTAGTGTTACATTTACATTTATTTATCTAAGGTCTTATTCACGTCTCTATGTATATATTTCGTAACTGATAATATTACAAATTACTAGCTTAGTTCGTCGTCAGCCATTCGCAGTCCACTGCTGGACGTAGGCCTTCCCGAGACGGCGCCACTCATCCCTGTCCTCCGACTTCGTCATCCAGCGTCAATCGTGCTGGAGGACGACCGACACTAGTAGTAGCCTAGTTAGATATATAAAATTTGCCACTCTCACAAAAGCCTTAATATGTAGTACCGAATTTCCGGTACATAGCTTTTAATACTGAAATACGGATGCAAACAAAAAGTTTATATTTTTTATACACTTGAAATAGAATATATATGAAAATGTAAGAAACTAGTAAGAAATATTAGATTAATAAATCTATGTTCGTTTTACAATACTAGTACATATTAAAACTAACTATTAAAAAAATAACCGATACCTGTAGTTTTAATTATTCTAAAATTACATTATATAATACTAATAAAAAGAAAGTAACCAAAAAAATACAAATTATATAAATTTAACAATTGTATAAATAATCAAAGACTATGTAATAAGAAATAATAGTAACAAATATTAATTAGACTAATTGATTAATTTTGAAGAAATCTGAAATATAATAAATGTTTGTCTCCAAATGAGTAAATTTAAAACAAACTTCTGTATATTAATATTCAACATTTTCGATTAAAAAAGTATAAAATCTAAAATTTAAATGATAAACGCTGTATTAAAGTACAGACGCGCTGTTCGCGTGATTATAGTAATAGCGGCCGGGCGACAAGCGTTGAAGTAGCCTCGTGACCGATCTACACTCTTGGCAGGCGAGCTGCCCTGGCCTCTCCAGGCAGACGTCCTGTCCAGGGTTCGTCGTACCCAGCAGGATGCCCAAGCTAGAGGACTGACCTTCTGTCAAGTCGAGATAGAGACGGTCAGGAAGCGGGAAACCGCTTGCTGCCTCGTCGACTGGTCTCGTGACCTCGAACACCCTGCGGCCGGCGGCTTTAGGGTGGATGCAATCAGGCCACAGCTGGAGGAATGGGTCAACCGCACCAGCGGAACCCTGACCTTCAGGACGACACAGATACTGACCGGACATGGTTGTTTCGATCAGTATCTGTTTCGCATTGTGGGCTGCTTGCCTTCTCCGGATTGCCGACAGTGTGGTGCGCCCGATACGGCGTTTCATACGCTTGTCGAGTGCGCTGCCTGGGCGCCGCAGCGGTTCGAACTCGAGGCACACGTAGGAGCCGTCAGATCGCTCAGCGACTTGGTAACGGCCATGTTGCAGGGCGACGACCGCTGGGATGCTGCGGTTACTTTTTGTGAGGCAGTAATGTCTCTCAAAGAGGCCGTAGAAAGGGATAGAGAGCGAAGTCCTTCGGCGCGTACTACGGTCTCTTCTCGAGGTCGCCGGCCTTCAGCCGGCACCTGGAGAGGCAGGTACGCGCATTACTTCCCTCCCTGAGTTAGGTTCCGGAACGAGGGGGCCCTTAGCTACTAGGTAAAGCAAGGGATTTAACAACTACCCCCGTCTCGAAGTGGAGCGTGTTCTCCCAGGGCACACTTCAAGCACTTTATTGCGCTGGATCGACTGTTGCGTAACTATGTTCTATATCTCAGTCTTTCCAACACACAAAAGCACAGGGTCGTCAGGGAGGAGGGGGTTTTTAGTGGGTATTGAGGTTGCTCGCCCGTGCGGCATCACTCGGAGTCTCCGCACTCCTCTGTAGTCCATAGCGGAAGGAACGCAAAATAAAGCATACAATTGCTAGCGTTACCGCCCCCCGTGGATTCGTGCCGTTTCTTAGTGACGGCCCAGAGAGTGCGTAAATAGGTTAGTCATTTTCCCTCGCCTCAAAAAAAAAAAAAGCCTCGTGACCGATGCAAAGTAAAATTTGATAAAGAAAAAATATTTCTTATGTTGAATAAGGCGCGCCTACCGGACAGTTTAGAGTTGAGTTCAATTCAAGACAGCGAAGTGAATAGTGCGATACGAAAGAAAAGAAGAGTTTAATAGAAGACAGCGACGCAATATCGCAACGGTGTTGTGAGTGAGACGTCTTATCGTCGGTACAGTGCGTCGTTAGTTTTGCGTGTAGGCGCAACCCTGCGGAGAGGAATCACGCACGGCTGCGTAAGTTAATAAAAGCGTTTAATAAAAAAACTGGTGTTTTCTTCCAAACCTAAGTGCCTACCTGAGTGTGTTTTTAAACAACATCATTTACATAACTATTGTTTATGTCGACTGCATCTTATATCGTCCTTGGCAACACATCTACTGTAAGGAAATATAACGCCTAGTAGGTAAATGCTACGTACAAATGGAGCATCACTCTTTAAATTGGTTCTCATATCTCATATCTTTCAACTTTGAAATCATATTATTTTTAATGCTCAAAGCGTATAGAGCACTTACTGCTTGAAAGAACGTTGTTTAATAACTTATTTATTCAGGTATAGGAAAGTATTCATTATATTTTCGAGAAGATAAAAGTTGTTTACCTAATCAAGCATTATAAAGTATACTTCAATAGCGCCTCTCCAATAGCGAGGCTTTGACTATATACATATATTCTAAACTCTACATTATATGGAAATGAAATACATAAAGATATTAGGTATTATAGTTATTATGAAAATCTTGTTCTAATTGGACATAGTTCGCAAAAAGGATCCAACCCACAAAATGTTATTTTTGAATTACTAAACCTTAAAGATTGAAATTTTAGCTGTATTTCCGCATTGATTCAGTTAAACTTATTTATATAAAAGATACATTTATGCTTATATTTTCCTAAGAACCCATTGACACAAACAAGTACATCAATGCGGAAATACAGCTAAAACTTTAATAATTCAAAAATAAAATTTTGTGGGTTGGATCCTTTTTGCGTAACTATGTCCAATTATAATTCCCATTTAAATCGTTTGAGCTGTTTTAGATTATATTCAATAAATTCTGATACAAAAGAAACGTCAAAATCAGAGTAAAACTGCCATTTACTCGATGCCTAATTTTAAATTACTTTTTTTAGATACTTTGTGTTTCAATTTGAAGTTGGGTTTAAATGAAAAATGTGACTTTGGGAGAATTTAAATAATACTCGTGTAAAATTGAAGTGCCGCATGAACGAAATGGAGATTATATCTGGTAATACGTACTTATATGGTATGGTAATATATACAATAAGAATATACTATTGTATATAAGGTAACATATACATGATTATTTTTATGTTTAAGAAATATGATTTAGTCAGCAATATACGTGCTTTGCCAGGTGGTAGGGTATTTGCCCGACTGGATGACTATCATTCCTGGTCTAGAGCATGCCGCCATAACAACCTTGTGTTGTGTTTTGGCATTAGTGGCCAGGTTCCAGTCTCCCTGAAGAGAGCAGCAGCGCATCTGTAGCACATTTGGTGTTGCAAATATCCATAGGCGATGATAACCGCTTTCCATCAAGTAGCCCGTCTGCTAATCTGCTGAACTCCTGCAATAAAAAAATTTAAAAATACGCACTTTTCATGTTGTGTTCTTAAATTAATAGATTACGCCCAACGTAACTTTTATATTTACTGTCAAAACACCTTTTACACTGAAAAATATATGTCACGTTTATGTAAATGAAGTAGGGATGATTACCGAGGTTAATGGGTATGCCCTTAGTACACATTCTTATTACCAGGTGACCTTTACGTGTTACTATCCTCGGTACAAGCCTGAATAATTACTAAAGCCAACAACGTGTCGACATTGTCAACCTTCATTTTATTATATTTCTCTAAGCTTTAAAATCCAGTAAAACATAATTTTAAAAGTGATATAATGTGTCTTGTAATACAGTCATTTCAAGAGATTATTAAAGTAGACGAAGCAAAAGATATATGTCAAGATCGTAGCAAATGGAGATCCTTCGTCTCTGGGCAGTCCTATGGGAAATAGACGCGTCAATATGCATGTATATAACTTTGTAAATAGAGTCATTTAGATTGACATTTGTAGTAGATATTTTCCCTCCCATATTTTATCCAAGAAAATGGGCGAGTTTCCGTGAGATACCGATCGAAAATTTACTTCAAATCTAGCCGCGTGGAGTATTTCAACTACATCCGTTACGAAACTCTTTTCCCTTAAAGTCTCGCGGGCCTTTGTTAGGCAGGTCGGCCTCACCGGCCTGCATACCCAGCTCTTCACGGGGCACGGGGAATTCTCGGAGTACCTGAACCGGTTCGGGTGCAGAGAGAATCTCTCGTGCATCTGAGACGAAGAGCAGAGTGAGGACGTTCCACGTTTGATTTTCTGGTGGCATATTCCCGGGAGAGGTATGACTGCGAGAGCAAGCTTCACACTGAAATAAAATTCACCAACATGTCAACCTTATGTCTAAGCGAAACGTTGAGGACTTTTTAGCCTACTGCTTAAAGATAGTTTAACGAATCGTAGAGAGAAATAAAACCATATAAGATAGATAAGTTATATTATTATTATATATTAAAGAATATATGCATAATGTACAAAATTATAGTTAGTTATCACGCAAATAATAGTAGAATAGTCCGAAAAAACATAAAAAACCAAAAATAGCCAACAAATACAGATAGTGAATAAGAATGTACCATATAAGATACCTCAGCTGGACTGTTGCCATGAGAGGGGGATGAATCTGATGATACCCACCATAGGGCGACACAATGAACTAATTGAGAACGGGCGACGGGTAATATAAAGCTTGAGGGGAAGGATCCCGGCAGACCGGGATCGGCGGTTCGCTGCCGTTTCGCAACGTGTTATGGCTGGGAGAGAAGAAACGGCAAAAGAAACTTCCCAGCAACACGCCTAGTGATTGGCGTTGACTGAGACGCCGCCGTCTGTGTCTGTCTGTCGGTGCCTGCCAGCCTGCCGTCCTAACCGCGGGCGGGCTGATTCGGGCTATGAACACCGTCTACACGCCACTCCGCCTTTTATACAAAAATGCTACCCTACAAAGTAATAATATTGCATCATTGCTAAAAATAGCAATTACATCATAGTGTTGCCATCATAAAATCAATTATAATAATTAGTTACTGATGCACTAAATTATGTACACGATAATTTAGTGGTCTTATATAATTAACTGGTAGAAGTAGCAATTTCATTATAAATCGAATTATCTGATAAATCGACTAAAAATATTATTATCTATGATAATCGTCGGTTGGTATAGATGGCTGGTTATGGTTCTCGTGACTGCTGTGATGGACATCGTGTAACATAAGATATTGATCCTTTACTACCAGCACGTAATAATTGTAACATATTAAGACAGAGAAACTGCCTAAACGGTCCATGGTACCAGCCTACAGTTCAAATTCACGTTATTGAAATCATAGACCGTTATGATTGGAATAAAACGCAAATGCTTTAAGCCACCAAGCTACCTTAACTTACCTACCCATAAAAATTAAATAATATTTATTTATTCGGTAATCCACACGAAATGCACAATAAAACATTAAAAATGATATATTTACTATTATAAAATTCTAAAAATTCCCTGTCTGTACATTAAAGTTAAAGTAAGAAACAACTGGAATTCATTACATAAACGATGGAGAAAAAACGCATTTTTTAGATTTCCTGTCTGTTTGTTCGGGATTCACGTAAAACCTGCTAAGCCGGTTTTCACTGTAGTATAAGATATGTATGTATAAGTGGGTAGTTTCATATAAACAAATGTTCAACTAACTTGCGTGTGTTTCAACTACATGGTGACAGCGGCCCTATTTTAAATATAACTTAAAGAGGTTAAACGGACTCCACCTTATAAAATATTGTGTACAAGTATATAAATATAATGAAAATATTAGAGTTTGCATAGTTGCACTGACTATCAGAAAATTTTAAAATCTGTATTACTTTTTATCCTAGGAATCCCGAGGGTATTTTTCTGGGAATGATTTAAAATGGTGCGATAGAAAAAAGAATACGAATTCCATTACGATTATTTCATTGGTCGATATAAAATTTTATGTAATAATATGTGATATTTTTTATTCCGGGAGTCCTGCGGGGATTTTAACGGTTTAAAGATAAGTTCGGGTAAATACAAATTAGCTATCCCAAAACAGTTTCCACTAAAATGACAGCTTGATATTTATTTTAGCTGCGATTCTTTCTGGCCTGTGAATTCCATGGATTTTTTTATGTCAACCGTCAACAAAGTCGCAAGCATATCCTAGTTAAACATTTAACAGTACCATTATATTATATTGCATGAGATATCGAATGGTTTTTACACAATGCAAGAAGAATACCTGCGCTCGTTTTCATTGTTATTTTTCCTGCAATACCATATCCCACTAACGATTGCTTCGATTTATAATAGCAGAAATAGTAAAGTAGGAGTAGAGTTAGGTACGGTATTTTATTGAACAGTTATATCTGCATATAATACATTTTAGTGCCATTTGCATTGAAGTCAGTAAACGATGCAATTTCGGTTCCAAGGTGTTTCATTGAACTGGAGATGAAAAAGTAAGAAAGTGAAACTCGATCTCTGAAGCAGACCTTTCGAATGTATAAATATAATAACAACAGCACATAAATGTCCCGCTCCTGGGCTCGGGCCTCCCAGTATAGGGGAACGGACAGTATACCCGTCACGCTTGTCCAAGGCGACTTGGCAGGTTTTACACATCGGTTATCTCGATGTCCAGGTTGCATCACGATGTTTTCCCTCACCGTTATTAGCACGTGGTAATTGTAACAATATGCACATTAGGTCAGAATATAGCCTAAGTGGTGCATGCGTTCCGGCCCTTTTGAGTTTAGGACGCGTACGCTAACCATTACGCTACCACGACTGTAACCTTGTTTCGAAGTAATTAAAATTAATACTACGAAGAATGATGATTCCATTGCTATAAAATGTGTGTCGGTCAAAGTTTTGAAATATAAGGTAGTGAATTAATAAAAACTCTAGCCAACAGAGGTTTTAAAAATTACCTTCAATGAATTTATGATTTTTTTTTAGATCTTTTCTAGTGAATTAAAAATTGAATATAATAATAATAGACATAATCAGCGTTCAAATATATACATAACATTTTACTGTCTGGGACTTAACTAAATCGATTTTATTGCCTGTGTTAAGAAGGTAAAAAGAATAAAGAGGAAAACAAATCATATTATAACACACTCACACGAACATCCATTAGCACTTTGCGTTCTAAATATATATCCTGCCGGTTTTGTCAATCTTACTGTCGTTGACGTTACCCTGTATACTTATCTGAATTCCCTGAAGCGGCACACTCATAAAAGCTACCTGTATCTTATTTTACAAAATGCATGTAGGAATCACAACGATCCATTCATTTTAGTATACATCACACGCAACTCCCCTTATGGTTATAAAGACACTGCGGTTAAATGTCGTTTATTCACAAGTCATGTTCTGTATGTATCAGCTTTATTGACGCCCTGAGCTCGCTTAACAAAAAACACATTTTATCCCAACCGCAACGATACCTGCGTTGTTAGGGTCCATTCACATTTTGATACTATTCACGGATCAATCTCGCTGAGGCCTCGGTACCGTCCCGGTCCGGTCAAATATTGTTACACACGTAAGAATTTGAGAATTCCCACTATCATAACGCTCTATGTCCAATTCGATTCGAGCCGGTACCGGTTCTACGAAAAGAATATTTAACTGAAAAGAGTTAGGTCCTGTCACGACTTGTAACGGTTGTGCGAATACGCCTTGGTTTCAACTGCAGACTAGTAGTGTACACACGGATATTTGATTGGACCGAGACCGGAGCGAGATTGAACCGTGAACGACATCACAGTGTAAATGGGGCCTTACAGTGAAAAGTTTTTTCACTCCAACCATTGAACACGGTCGATCCCATTACACTAACATCGCGAACACCGTGACTTGTCAAAAGGAATGTCTCTAATCTTTCACATGTAACATCACATCGAAAAGTAAGTCTATCTATTTTTATATTTCAATTTAGACACCAATTTTACAATATTAGACTTTATTTACTTTATATATATATACATATATATATATATATATATATATATATATATATATATATATATATATATATATATATATATATATATATATATATATATATATATATATATATATATATATAACACACACGTGTGTGTGTGTGAGTGTGTGTGTGTGTGTAACATATAATAATGAAAACCGGTATATAAAAAACAAGTAAAAGCCGATGTTTAACTGCTTGGAATTATTATTAATTGACAGGAAATAATTCTGTCGTGATAGCTTTTTAGCTTTAATGCATACTCTTATCCATATAATCACGTGGATTCAAATCCTAACCGGTAAACCTGCACCGTTTATGCAATTTTTCTGACCCATTTACCTATTGCTACGCGTGCAGATTGTTAAACATCATTATTATGAGACATATATACCTCTCATCAGATATAGGTAAGCGTCCTCTCTCCTAATTTGCATCGTCACTTAATATCAGCAGACATAGCAATAAAACGCGAACCTATACCATACTAAAAAACATTGATTAAATTTGTTGTGCCTTGGGCAAACGTGGTGAGTATACTCGCCTAATCGTCCTCTAATTTCGTGTAAAATATTATGGTCTGCTAAGTATGATGATTTATTCAATCTTTTTGACTTTAGTAATAAACATGATCATGAAATGTTAGTACTTAGTTTATAATTAGGAAAAAAAATAAACATATTACACTTTTATCCTGGGAGTGATACATTTTTATTATAATGAGGATTCATTTACGAGAATAATTGAATGGATCTTGAATATTCTAAACATTCTGATACAACATCAGTAAATTAGTATAGTTTACGCGAGTAAAGTTTTATTCAACTATACTTTGTTCTACAAATTCTATCCAAAATATACTTACTTATCATTTTTTATGTTGTTATATATATTTGCTACGACTGTACGCCTACATTTGTGCGCAAAACACACCAATGTACATTTTTCACTGGCTAAGTGCCGACGGGACATGCATTCAGCTGGTCCGAGGGTACATTCTGCACTATTAAACACACACACACATATTGGGGTTTTTAAGTATGTAAGACTGTCAAAGCTTAAGTTTTATTTATTTTGAGCACCAACTGCTTTTCGTATTGGCATGTCTTTAAAGACCTCCAGAAGGCGAGCTCCACAAGCAAGCAGGTATTCAAAGAGCATGAGACACTACTGAGGACCTAAGGTTTCATCTATGTGAAAATAAGTTATGTCTGATGGCTCAGGGATCTTAATCTATAACGCATTGTTTGTAGTAAAACGTTTTAGAATTGTTGTAGTGATTTATAGTGAAGTCGGTTGTCTCAGCCAGTCGTGCGTAAGATCTGTCTATGTAATGTAGTACTTTTGGCCCTGGTCCCACTAAGTCTGCTTGTACCAAGCCTTTTGGAACGAAGTTGCGAAAGGGGGCTAGACGGTAAAAATTAAGACGAGACGTTGTAACGACACTTTTTGCTATAGTTGTAAGTCGTGCGGCGTGCGCGTGTTTCTCTCTCTCTCTCTCTTTCTCTCATAGAAAGCAAGCCAGTTATTTTAGTTTCGTCTTTCTATTTCGCATTGAACAGTGTGGTGTGGCGATGATTATTTTTGTTGAGTGTATACAGATTTTTTGTACATAATAAATAATAACAATGATGAATCCTGACAGTGTTTCTGCACAAGTTACGGATATTGCTGATGGAGTTAGGTAAGTAGAGATTTTATACAGATAATAATAAATGCTTATGTATTTTTAGCAAGTACGCATTATAACCCCTCTTTATTTATGTGCTAACCAAGATCATACGCGTTATAATATATATAATCGTGATAACTTTAATAAATTTATAAGCAAATTATATTTTAATATTACAATATCAATGCGTATGCATTTAGCAAGCCGTGCGTGTTCTAACCTATACGCTGTTGTGTTTACGAAGTCGAGAGTATATATATATATATGGGCGTGTGTGTGTGTGTGTGTGTGTGTGTGTGTGTGTGTGTGTGTGTGTGTGTGTGTGTGTGTGTGTGTGTGTGTGTGTGTGTGTGTGTGTGTGTGTGTGTGTGTGTGTATGTGTGTGTGTGTGTGTGTATGTAACTTCGTTCCATCCGGGTGTCCCTTGGCACTTCTGATATTTAGCCACATCGAATAATTGTTTGAATTGAATAGACCAACGTCTTCCATTTTCCTTATTTGACTATGAAGCAATAAAAAAGCATTCAATCGTCAATAACTTCTTACTTACTTGACGTAAATCATAAACTACTGAAAGGATAAGCTATATTTCTTATGTATACAAGATTCATCGGTTTTTCAGCGAGTTAAGATAACCAATTTCATTTAAATCCGTTAAGTAGTTTTTACGTGATGCTCGATTAGACAGAGAAAATTTTAAGTTGTAATTTTGATATCTACTGATCCAAATTAGCCTGATTGGTTTTTTTATCATTTGTAATTCATTGCAAACTTCAGACTACGACGATTTATTATATTATAGATATACCTATCATGGTTTAACCATAAAAGAAATATTAGGTAGGCAATACTAACGTAATGTATGTCTCAGAGACGTCAGTTTCATCTATCGTTTTTGTTATATCCAATTTATTGGATGGACCGTAGGTAAGTATTTTTCGTAGCCAATAAATTTCTCCCCGATAAAATACATAAGCAAGGTATTGACCAATAATGAAAATAATATCACGTGACAAGGCCAGCAAAATGTTGTAATGTTGTACTGCAGTAGAGTCGAGTCTTTTTATTCCACTAAAGAATTATAAAACTTTTCAGGATTCATCTATGTATATAGGTAGATATTTTCCTATTGCGTTGCTAATATGATGGTTTTTGAAACCATTTTTGTTCAAATCTCGCGATATACTATAGTGAAAGTGAGAGTAAACATATTTTCAGAATACGTTTGATGTATTTTTCAACCAGTCTTTATCTTTAAACTGATTCAGGCGACGGCGGTGATAAAGACGTGAGTTACCTGACTTAGTGAAGAATAACCAAGCAGCCGGCACCTGTAACACTCCTCAAAACTGAGTTAAGTATTTGTTTTTAATAATATTCTTAAAAGTGTACTTCGAAGTTTAAATTATGGCTTATTTCATACATGACACTGATATAGTGAGCCCAACTTAAAAGTCACAATCCATACATCTTTTTTTTTGGTCTACATTTACATCTATACCCATCCTATGGGAGTTGAAATAAGTTTGGCAGTGCGTCTATGGTAGTTACCCCGTTGGACAGGATGAGGCATCACTAGGCGAGAGCCTATGACTTTATCGCTATACTGGAGCTAGACTCGACCGCTCGTGAGGAGAGTACAGAATAAGATGACGAGTGTTGTACTCTATATGTAATTATTGCTTAAGTAATTTAACATTTAACTTAAGACTATAATACAGAAATCTTAACGTAATCGTAATATGTAATATTGTAATAATATGTAAAACCTAAACATGTTCGTAGATGATACTCTGAGGGTTCTGTATTGGTATAGTTTTAACCTTGATAGTTATCTAAAAATAAATGATTCCTTGTACCTGACATAATAAAAGCTACCATTGTTTTTGGAGTATACTACTACTATTACCAAAATCAAGTTATATTTTCATAATTGGTTTTCTAGACTCAAGTTGGGTACAGCACTAGTGACTAATGTCAGTGGTTGTCAACAGTTGTTAACTGGAACGTTTCTTGTTGGTGCGCCCGGTTTCCTTTCCGTTGACAACTATCAGACTAGTTTGTTGAACAGCTGTGGATGGGCTTTTGCTAACACTACTGTTCAATGTTCATTAGATGTTCAGACTTCAAACTGGGATCTGAGTGCTCGGTATTTGATCAATTCGCCCGTTTGTTTGACCAAATTGAGGGTCTGTTGTTAGCATCGTTTTCATGATTACGATTAATTTGTCTTCGACGAAAATACAATATTGTATATAAGAGTTGATGAAGATTTTCACTGAAGGTTTATATAGGTAGTATATAAGAAACCTAATTAAGTTAACATGTAAGAAAAATGATTGTTTAAAAATCTATAAAATTTGTTTTATAGTTAATCAAACTAAAAAGTAAAAAATAATTCTTATTCTTAATGTAAGAATAAGAATTATTAACCACAAAATTAGTGTCTTTGTGATAAAAGCGTGGGGTGCTTTATTATAACAATTGATATCGAGCACTCCACGCTTTTACCACAATGACATTAACTTTTTCGTAAATCACTTTATTCTTTTATTAAGAATTATTTTTACTTTTTTGTTTGACTAAGAGTATAATATAAATTGATTTTTTTAAAACTATAATTTATTCAAAACAAAAAAAAAGTGCTTTGTGTGTTCTGAATTTATCTGATCTTTTACTCGTAAAGTGGGTAAAACTCGAGTTCAAAGATTCCGTAACATATTAAGTGAAACTAATAATATAAAACGTGTAAAAACAGAAACAGGTGGCAGCGCTTGATCCGCGGCCCAGCCGCGAGGAAAACTATGAGTTGACAGATTTATTGCTTAAATTAGCCAAAATATCACGACTAACGTCAATTCCGCGTGAACGAAATCGTCACCATAGTCATCTAGTGCAGTAGTAATTCATCTCAAAATATAAAGTGAGTTTGTTTCAATGTTTGTTGCTTTTTTGAGCCTTACATAAAGACGTGAAACGAATATTGTTTGATAAATATTGTCTGTACTCGAAATTGCAAGCTTCAAAGGTAAGTTTCTAATGCAAGTTAATTATAATATATGCAAGTAAATAAATTATTCGCCGGCGAAGTGACGTAGAAAGCCCTAGTAACATATAAAAGTAAATTAAAAAGTTTATTATCTATACAAGGCATTAAAAGGCTTAAATTTGTTTATTATCTTTTAAAGCCTTGTAGGCTTTAAAAGATAATTATTTTTTTGAAATTTGAGATTGTATTCACATCGGAAAAGAGGACAGAAATACTTCCTATCGCATAAAATGGAAGGAATTCGGCGTAATATGTAACAGGAATATAACGCGCGTAAAGCCCTAGAGAATACCTTGAGTCATTAATCGATGAAATTGAAATCTTACTAATAAATAATTCTCAACAACGTTATACGCTTTGCTAACAATACGTTTCTGAAATAATTTCTGTTAATAATTAGTTAATTAATTAAATATATTACAACACGATACTGTAGCCTTATTAGATATTTAAAATGATAGGACATTATTAACAGTTTAATTACTGTGTTAATTAATAAACGATTCCGAACTTAATTAACTACCTTAAATATTTTATTATAAAATACCTAATTACGGGAATATAGTGTTAACTTTTCATGAAATTTGTGTACAACTTGGTTAGGTACACAAACTGACAAGCAAAGACATATCTACTAACTGAAAAAAACACAAGCGAGTCACAATTTTCAAGTTGTCTATCTATACCTGACACACTTTTGTGGACTGAATTATTTTATCCCCTTGTTATACACATAATATATTGAGTGCAAAGACCTACTTTGCTTTATGCTTTTCATAGTCCGGGATAAAACATATGTTTTACTCGTATATACGAGTACATAGCTAGGTTCTAAATCAGTGATATAAGTTTTCAATTGACATGTTTTGACACTTTGAATACTATTTATGAACTACTTTTCGAATGATACGTGCACAGACAAGCGTTACAAAACATTTGTAACGATTGTCTATATTTAGTTGAAAATAGTCCGCTAACTTAATAAAATTCTCCTTAATAAATATATTGTTTAAAATAAGACTTCAAAATTATTATAGAGTCATTTAAAAATATTACGCGATGAGTGTAGATAGTAGGGCTGTACAGTGTTAACATTATTCAGTACTACGAGATTGGATTTTAATGACGACTTTTTTGCATTATACCTCAAACCCACTCATTGAATAGTTCCAATACAGTAACGAAAGCCTGATGTATGGCTTTCACATTTTATCAAGTGCTCTTGTGATAAACATGTACTAGTTGAAAGGTTTATGCACAGTACTAATTGCAACATGTGTAGAGTTGCTTTACGGAAGCAGCTTGTTAGGATTGATTTTGAAATATGAGGAAAATAATAGTGCTTTCAAGTCA
This sequence comes from Dendrolimus punctatus, assembly GCA_012273795.1. Lineage (NCBI taxonomy): Eukaryota > Metazoa > Arthropoda > Insecta > Lepidoptera > Lasiocampidae > Dendrolimus > Dendrolimus punctatus. Next base: position 2,711,204 of record CM022541.1, read on the forward strand.
GCTTTGCCTGAATAAAATCAGGGACGTAATCCGCGGGAATTTTGCTCATCTTCGTTATTGAAGATACGTACATTATACGAGTATTTACAAATTAATAACTACGTTTTAACGATTTTAAGCACGTTAATTTATTTGATTTTCACTATCCCAAGGTTTCGGCCACTTTTCAGTAGCCGTAATAACGGAAGATGTCAAGATGTCAAGTGTCAATGAGCATTGTCAAAGTCTTATTTAGCCTACCGGCAACTTGTTCTTTATAATTATTTAGTTTAAATTTTGTTTATGGTCATTATTTACTTTATGGGAGCCTAATCTAATTTAACACAGCTTCAAAACTTATTTTCCCTCGAAGAGAAGAAGCGACGAAAGAAAATCTCTATTTATTTTATATGATATTAAAATTGATGGGAGGTAAAATAAAAAGAAATTATAAATCAAGTTGGTTTCTAGTCCGGTGCACGCAGAAAGAGCTCAAAATCTTTTAAGTTCATGTCGTTATTTATTATTGGGCTTGGGTCTTTATAGTTTTAATGATTGGATCCCAAACAGGTGGTACTTGCCAACCATCTTCTCTATTGAAATTTAGGTGTTATTTGATGTCAATAGCCTCACGCATCATTATTGTGCACGAATCACCATAACCTCTCATTTAATGTTTTTAACTATTACATCGACTGGTATTAACGAACTTATATGGTCTCAATCTAGTGTCTGTCTCTCTCTCTGCCATATCTTAACAACGTCTGTCGTAATATAAAATTTGGTTAATCTTTACCTGACAATTGAATAAAAAATAATTTTAAAAATTGAAGGCATATCAAATATCTCAAATACTCCATACGGCTCAATACTGGTACAGACGTGAGTTTGAGTACTGTCCAGCTAACTAACGAATTGAAAGCTTTTGGCTGTTATATTCATACACAAACTATATATCAATTCACTTTCCAGCTTTTCCGAGAACACATTAAAGTTGGTACTTTACTTGCCATTAGGATTATTTTATATTTTATTAACAACCTCCAGAGGTTTTTAAACTTGCTTTTATTTTTATAAAAATCAGCGGATCTTGACTTTTTATAAGAAAATTATTTAAGACTGGAATGGCTTTTATGATTAATCTTGTATTTATAAATTACTGAGGTATTCTAGAGATTTTTAAAATTCAGTTTTGTATTTAGTGAACTCTCAAGACTTTTAATATCTAATCCATGTTTATTTTATCAGTCAGTGCTTTTATACCCAAATGTCATATATGCTCGTATAGTCTTTTAGATTATTTTTATTTAGAGTTAAAGGGAAAATTATAACATAAAAAGTTGATAGACAAACCTATGTCATTCTTGTGACTAAATATGAATTTATCATCGACTCTACTTAGGGACATCAACTTTATTAATAAAATTGATGGTGTCACTACACCAACTGATTGAAAAAAGAGCTAAATTAAACTACTTAACTACACTTAGTTAAGTAGCTTAATTTAGCTCTTTTTCTATTTTTATTTTATTTGAATTGTTTACATTTTTATTATGATAGCTACTTTAAGACGTGCTTTTAATATATGTATTGATTTAGAAAGCATTGTAAAATGTCATAGTTTAATCTCTTTTATAATCCTACTACACCTAGGACAATTTTAGTGTTAGTGACCGTGAATGTAGCCAAGAGTTTAATGGCTTATTTGAGATACGACATTGTCATTGACATTAAAAGTTGAAAAATAACTCGTGTATATACACTAATATAGTTAAACATTGTTGGAGTTTTTTAAAACTATAATTGAGTTGTATTTAGACACAGTCACTAACAATAACATTAACCCAAGTATGGCAGGAACTTATTATAGTAATGCAACTTGTTCAAGTTGATACACTCTAAAGGACCTCGAAAGAATAAAACGTGAACCGCTTAAACAATAAAGATCATAACAAAAGGAACAAAGTGTGAAGGAAATGAAATACATAAATGGTTACTTCACATCTGTATATTTTTATGAAAGTAAGGGAGATATCACGACCATATTTACGAGCCATGATTTCGTAAATATGTAGTTGCCTTCAGGATTTGCTATTTTATATGAGTTGTGATCATTGTACATGCTATGTAAAAATATTGTAACTAGGCATTTTGAAACAAGATAATGTTTGGCAAAGTAAGATAGGCTAACACAAGGCCCTGGCCCACTCTTGTTCTTCTGAGGCAGATTGAGGTTTCAAGTGAAAGCTCCTTACCTCCTGGCTTCCACGTATCTGGCTACAACCCGACGTTAACGGGTCTATGAGGCTGCTTGCTTTATATCCATAATATCATCTATGGTATCCCAACGGATTTCACTGCTGCTTCCGGTGGCCGCCGTGAACTAAACATAAGCTTCAAAACACCAATATAATTAAAGGAAAATCATTTCAAAATCCTTACATCCAGGTTTGTCACTTATTGTACAATTAGATATTTTATAGAGCTACTTCACTGCCTAAGAATAGTAAAAATAAAACATGTTTTGTTACTGTGACGTCAAGAGGCTTTCAACTTTGAAAAATGGTTTTATTAGGAACAAAATAAAATCGTGAATCAAAGAGGCTTATTTTGTAGGCAAATTTCGGGGACATATTTGGCGCCATTCCAGGGCGGAAGGAATAACGAATTACAGCCTCCATTTTATTGGTAAATAAATAGACAATTATAAATAATTTAAGTTTATGGGATTCGACTGTGGAAAGTGGTTACCATCTTCTATAGACATTTGTAACATCAATGTGCTTCCGGTATCTGAAGGGAGATTGGAACCTGAAAACCACAACTCAAGGTTATTATGGCGGAATAATCTAGACCAGGGTTGCTAGCCATCCAGATGAGTAAATAAAAACCCTACCACCTGGCTATGGCTGTGACTCTTACGACAGTCGGCCGGCCGCAGCAAATTGTATTCTTTCTCCGTTCCTGCACGAATAAAACGTTTCAACAATATATTTATGTTTAAGGCTCAACTCACACTGGCGCAGAGTCGAAGCGACGCTACGCATCATGTTTTGCACGGCGACACGTGGCTGTGCGCGACTCACAATGATGATGAGTGATGAATGATGAGTAATGAATCACAAAGATCAGAATCTTTGTGATTGGAAACTCGATAAAATGAAAAAGCGACACGAAATAGAGAAAAACGAGAGAATGAAATAAGAGTTTTACATTGTGCAGCACAGCTTAGAGGGTCAATAAGACCGATGATTAAACATAGGTCCAATTTGGACCGAAATAAAACTGTGAAATATTGCAAGCGATACTTGAGAAGTTTATTTTGAATTATAGCATGTTGACGGATGTAGGCTAAAGGAATTATATAATTATGTAATTAGTAGTTAGAGAAGAATTATCTGTGAGTATATTCTCTGAAGTCTAATAGAAACAAGGGCTGCCATAGACTAAAAACTTTATTAAATATTATCATCATGTTACATGTACGTTCGGAAACGTAATTATTTTGTTACCATAAACAATATTCATAACACACCCCCATAACAAAATAATCTAGATGACTTATATGAAAACTTATACATATAACTCAATATACAACAATATTGCCTGCCATTAAAAAAGTTAAATAACTGTAGTTATCCTACAAACAATATAATACTCATAGGGATACAAGAATAAAACAAAAGCTAATTTAATTTTAAATTTACAAGTCCAAACTCTTGCATAAACATATAATGTTTAATCTTTGACAAGCTTTTAGTTAACATATCTGCAGGCATATTTGCACCTTTTAAATACATAATTTTAATTATTTTTTTTATTACTGCATTTCTAACAAAATGATATCTCACATCTATGTGTTTAGTCCTTTTATGATACATACTATTCTCACATAACTTTTGTGCACTTTGATTATCATTATAGATAACTATAGCTGTGTTGTTTCTCATCTGAAGTTCTAACAACAAGTTTCTTAAAAATATACCTTCTTTACTGGCTTCACTAATTGCCATGTACTCGGCCTCAGTACTACTTAAAGCTACTGATTGTTGTTTCTTACATTCATGAGAAACCACACAACCTGAATATTTAAAGTAATATCCAGTATATGACCGTCTATCCACAATATCAGATGCCCAGTCAGCATCTACAAATCCAGTTATATCAGAATTATCCTTCTTATACTGTAAACCAAAGGATTTTGTGTGTTTTAAATATCTCAACACCCGTTTTGCATGGTGCCAATGTGTTTGATTAAAACTATTATTAAATTGACTTAAATAGCTAACACAAAATGATATATCTGGCCTTGTTAGGATAGAAAGGTACATTAAACTTCCTATCAATTGCTGATAAGGATATTTGTTATCAATTACATTCGACTTTACAAGTTTTAAATTAACTTCCATAGGAGTTTCAATACTTTTACAATTACTCATGTTAAACTTTAATAATAAACTTTCTATAAATTGTTGCTGGTCAATACTAATTTTGTCTTTTTCAATATTTATTGACATACCTAAACATTGTTTCAGTTGACCTAGGTCTTTCAACTTAAACTTAGTACTCAATTCACTCTTTAGGTTGTTTACTTCAACATTACAGTTTGAAAAAACAAAAAAGTCATCCACAAATAAAGCTATAATTGTTTTAGAGTTTTCAAACAATTTGAAAAATAAACAGGGTTCATAAACAGACTTTTTATAACCTAATTTTTGTAAGGATTCATCTACTCTCTGGTACCAAGCCCTAGCTGACTGTTTCAGCCCATAAATGGCTCTCTTTAACTTCAAAACTTTGTTTTCTTTATTATCACATTGAAAATTGTCAGGTAACCTCATATAAACAATTTCATCAAGGTAACCATTTAAAAAGGCTGTCACAACATCTAAATGAGTAATGTTTAAATGAAATTTAACACTTACAGCAAATAATAACCGCAGAGTGGAATACCTGAGCACTGGTGAAAAGGTTTCATGAAAATCAACACCATATTTTTGTGTATAACCTTTTGCCACTAACCTGGCTCTATAGCGCACTTCACTATCACTTATTTTCTTTTTATATACCCACTTGCACTGAACTATTGTCCCTTCACTTGGTTTGTCAACCACTTCCCAAGCGTCAGTCTCTTCAAATGATTTCAATTCTTCTTCCATGGCTTTTTTCCATTCATGTCTCTCTGATCCATTCATGACCTGCTCATAGGTTAGACATTCATCATATAATATATCCATATTTTCAGTTGCACATATATTACTATACAAAAACCTTTCTGGTTTTCTTCTTACACGCTTCTGTAATAAATCATTTGATGAAGGTAATAGGTTATTCATTTCTTTCTCTGTGATTGTATCATGGAATTCATCAGAACTCGAACTTGAAGTGTCATCTGGTACATAGGTTATGTCTGATGGTTGGTTTGAAGAACACTGTTCCTCTTCCAAACAACTCTCGTCTTGTTCCATGCTATCATCCTTTTCCTGTACGAACACTTGTGTTATGTCCGATCCTGTGAAATCTTCCATAACTGTCACATCTCTACTAGTGATAACCTTCTTTGTTTCTGGATTATAAAGTCTATAGCCCTTTATGTTTTCTGAATATCCAACAAGAATATACTGTCCAGCTTTCTTGTCCCATTTTGTTCTTTTTATCTTTGGTATATGAACCATAACTTTACTGCCAAATAATCGGATATGACTAACATCTGGTTTTCTCCCTGTCCATAATTCATAAGGGGTTCTTAGGTTCAATCCTGTTGCCAAAGATCTATTTTTCAAATACACTGCTGTGTGAACTGCTTCTGCCCAGAAACTTTTATCTAACTTTGCGTCAAAAAGCAAACATCTAGCTTTTTCCACAATTGTGCGATTAAACCTTTCACACATTCCGTTCTGTTCTGGACTGTAGGGATTTGTCCTCTGATGAACTATGCCACTTTGTTTCAAAAAGATTTCCATTTCTTTTGAACAAAATTCTGTGCCATTATCAGATCTGAAAGTTTTTATACTAATATTTCTCTGTTTTTCAACCATAACTTTGAATTCTTTGAAATATTTAAAAACTTCACTTTTACTTTTCAAAAAGTAAACAAATGACATTCTGCTGTAATCATCCACAAAGAGCAAGAAGTATCTGGATAAACCAATTGACTTGGTCTCCATTGGGCCACATACATCTGCATGCACAAGCTGAAGAAGACCCTCACTTCTATTACTGCTACTTTGAAAAGGTAACCTTGTCTGCTTGCCTTCACAGCAAACTGTACAATTAAACTTGGTTATATTAGCTTTTTCATTGTACATCAAGCCTTTTACAGCGCCATTTTTCATGATATTTAAGTCCCTGCTGTTAATGTGGCCAAGTCTTCTGTGCCAAATCATACCTGAGGTCATAGTTGCCGCAGCGGCTAAGAAAAAATCTGACCTGGTACTCAATTTGTATACACCGTTCACTAACTGACCTATCCCAATCAGCTCATTCTGCTGATTTCTAATGTAACAATGCTCTTCATTAAAGCTAACTTTGTTACCAGTCTTCATCAGCTGGCTGACAGACAACAAGTTTGTTGTAAGGTCTGGAACGCATAAGACATCCTTAACAATAATGTCATATTCTGATTTACCCACTACAGTTCTTATGTGTGTATCACCTGCACACAATACCGGCATACTTGTCTGGTTTGCTACCATTATTTCCTTCATGGCTAACTTATTTGATAAATTAATTATCTTTTCCTTGTTGTTCATCATGTGAGTGCTGGCTCCCGAGTCGATATACCATTCTTGCCTGTCAAAAGTGCCGTTAAAGAAAACTGCACTAAATGCATTTACGGTTTTGTCTTTTAACTTCTGGCATTGGCTCTTGTAGTGTCCAAGTTTTTTGCACTTGAAACATCTTACCTGCTTAACAGGTCGTGTGTCAACATTTTTAGTAGTTTTATATTTCTTATGTTGTACATTTTTAGGTGAGAAGAACGCACTTTCGGTCTCATTGTTCGAATTCCCAAGATCTGCACTCATGTCCATTAGTTTTGTCTTAATGATGTCTGCAGATATGGCAAGTCCAGAATGTTCGATTGCCATGATCATCGGCGAAAACTTTTCTGGTAAACCCGCTAACAGCAATGAGCCGATCCACTCATCATTTATTTGGAAACCCGTTCCCTTTAGTTTTTGAGCTGTATCAATAATTGAAGTGACATACGCTGTCATTGACTCGCTATCTTCTAGTCGAAAAGAAATGAGTTTTCGAAGAAGACTAATGCGACGCGTAAAACCGGAGTCGTCAAAAAGTGATTTTAACTTTTTCCACACATCACGGACGGTTTTTTCAGACTTGATATGCACGTATAAAGATGAGTCTATTGTCATAATTAACTTTGCTTTCGCCTTTTGTGCGTCCCCATCACTCGAATCGGTGGTAGTTTTGTTAATGTCCACGCCTTCTAATACTAGGAAATTTTCGGCAGCAAATGCCCACTCGTCATAGTTATCTCGACCCTTTAATTTTGGGACATTCACAATATAACTCCCGGCCATTTTAGCACTATTATTTCACAAGTGATTGCTTTGATTTTATAAGATTAAGATTTACTTGGAAAAAAATGTCTGGGCGCAAAACCTAATAGAAACAAGGGCTGCCATAGACTAAAAACTTTATTAAATATTATCATCATGTTACATGTACGTTCGGAAACGTAATTATTTTGTTACCATAAACAATATTCATAACAAAGTCTCACTTCTGCTGCGTGCTTCTTCTGCACACATATATTATTTTTATTACTGAAAGTGACTTTTTGTACCCCAAATTTTCTCACAGCAAACCCACATGAGTCAAATACATACTCGTGTAACATATAGTTTATTGACCTTTCTTAGTCCTCACTAGTACTAAAGTAATTTAGGTAAGTGTATATGGAATTGATATCCCTTGGAAAGGGTGGAATTACGCGGAACTAATCAATAGTTACTTGATTGATACAGCCGGACAGTCGAATTTCGAAATAATGGTATCCTGATTGCTTTTGATATTTTCTATAGCGTGAATTCGCATAGAAGGCATTATTAGTATAAATTAGAGAACACAGATTCCTTAAAATATTTTGAAGAATTACTGCTTACCTTGTTTTGTAATATTTAAAATTATATAGTTGAGGCCGCCACTTTGTTCGCGTAGGAAATATTAGTTAGACATAAATTTAGTGTCCGTCCCTAATCTTTTTCTTCACTCACTCGCCTTACCATCGATGGAATTTTATAATTACTTATATGTCGAATTTTAACCGAGAATAAGATAAATGAATGGTCGATAACATATAGGAATGGGTCATGGAGAACAATTCTTTTTAAAATCGATCAGCTGTTTCGGAGCCTACTTGAAACAGACATTCATGCAAATGGATATATTTTTACGAAAATTCAAAAATAGTCATTTACGATTAAGCTTGGTTTAATTAACATACGTCACTTATGGCAATGGCATTTATTTAAATCACAGATATTTTAAATTTATATTTTTTTTATCGTTCATTTGCCGTGCCATCGATAAAAATTTGACATAACCTTCAATCAAGTAATGTCAAAATTGACCCGATGGCAGGGCAAGTGAGTGAATAGTAATATATAGGAGCCGTCCATAAATCGTACTGTACTCAGTAAGATTGACAGTGTAAAGTAGTAAGTATATATATATATATAAGTATATATATAATGTACATACGTCATTGTAATGAGAAGTTGAATATAAAACGTCTGTTAATGACATTGCTCGCGTGTCGTGTTCTGGCAAATATGTGCTCGTAGTCCGCAATGCAGCTTGCGTATTGTTGTAAAATGCGGGAACACAATCCAAAACATAAATTTTCCTTTGATTTAAGGACCCTATCTATTCAGGTTCAGCGCAATATTTTTTATGTGAAACTATCAAACAGGCATTTAGTCCAGTTCATGGAAAGTGGTTACCGTCGCCTATAGACGTTTCCAGTACCGGGGGTAAAGCCAACGCATTGGCAACCTTTAGGAAATAAAGGGATAATACAGAGGGATCAGAAAAGAGTAATGGAGTAGAAGGGATGGTGAATGTATTGGAGATGCTCGTAGGTAAGGTTTGAAATGAAAGAGCTAATTAATAATATGTATTGTCCCGAACACAGAGATTTTTTTAAAACGATCGGGAAATCCCTTTAACGGTCGCAACTGTCAATTTCTTTGAATCGCGCATTCCATTCCATACAGCAATTTGCTGGTATTCTTAACGTAGCGATCAGATTGGATGTAGAATTAGAATAGAGGGATGAAATAGGAAAATGGGATAGAGCTAGAAGAAAGTGGGCGGGCATTAGAAATCTCAAAAAATGACTGGATCAAAGTCTCCAAAACTTAATTGTGACATAGAATTTTATTGTTTTCGAGACTTAAGAGTTACTTAGACTAAATTAGAAGTTTCAATTACTATTCCGTCATGTGTGACTGTTATAAGATAATATAGTATTTTCCTAGATTTTCACGCTTTTTGAATGCAATAAAGTTGACAGTCAAGTTAATTGAAACAATTTTTGTCAAATTACAAAACGTCCAATCCTTCTACATTGTGTGCGACAATAGCAAGTTATGACGTAATAATTCAAATGACGCAAATAGAATATCAATTATTTTCTAGAGAGATAATAAAGTTATTATTATGGTAATATTTTCAAGAGGAAGACACTACGTATTGTGTTTTAGGGATTACTCTTTTATACGAAAATTATATTGAAAGCTATCGTAAGATGTGTTCTACCTTATTTGTTTAATTAGAGGATTTATTTTCATTTTCCGTTTGTGTATATAGATAATATATATAAACACCAACCAGGAAGTCAATCTCAGATACCGAAATCAGAGTAAACAACGTTCACAAAGTTCTACAAGTTCGTTTGCGAGTGAACTTCTTAGAAATCAAACCCTCGGTGTTCCTGTATACGAGTATGAGGTGAAAACTTAAATACAGCTGAAATTTAGTTTTAATTGGTATTAATATGTATTATGAATGCGAAAGTAAATCGGTTTGTCACATCTTTAAGACTAAACAGCTTGACGTATCTTAACTAATAAAATTCGGGGTGTCTCGTCCACTAACCGAACGAATAAATTTTAATAATCTTTTAATTATTCTTCCGGTTAGTGGACGAATAAATTTCGAATAAAATTTTGCTAGGATTATGGATTGAATTCTGGGAAATAATAAATCCGAGATAGATGCCAGAATGGCTGCAGAAGCGTCACGGCAACCTGACGGATCACCTGACGCAGTTCCATGCGCACGGGTCACCCCCTCCCCCCCTCTCTCGCCTCGAGACGAGACCCGAGGTAGCCAGAGAGACCCAGTTCTCCGGCCAATAAATAGTGTGGCCAGCCAGTAAAAGATGCGGCTGTCGTCCGTCCATGCTGGAGGTGAATACGTGAGCGAGCCTTCATCCCGGACAAAGTACGTTCGGGGATCGCACGGGAGTTTCAGTGGGACCTCTTAATCGCACATATTCACTTGCAGCAATATTTCACCTTTCAAAATTCGACAACCTGAATTCGGGACTGATTTTTCGCACGGAACCCTATATCACCGTGTTCATAATGAAATAATCTTTATTTTCATTTAGCTTTATTCAATAATCTTACCGGTGCAAAATGCTAGTATCGATTTACCTGTTTATACTTGGCTACCCGAGAGTTGTGCCCGGAAATAAATAGGCAACCTAACATTTGCATATTCTATGGGCTTCATACTTTCGATTGGTATAGAATTTGTTTATTAAACAAACCGGTGAAATGTTGTTTTTTTTTATAAATAATCATATACTGGACTGAAATTTTTTGGGCAACGCATATGCAATGTATTTATTGACACATTAAAGTTAATATAAAATAGGTTTCATCAAATAAGCACTCGGTGAAGGTCGTTGTATAGCGGGATCCTATACTATATAGAGATAAAATAATTAGTATAAGAATATAAATCATCTTATCATCGTATAATCCCACGACAGCCAATAAGCGTTTCACACGTATTAAGCTAAGATAAATTGCCTGCTCTTGACATTAATGTGAACTTTCTTACGAAAATAAATTGCCTGTATCAGCCTTCGATGTTGAAAGTCCTTCGTGTCCGGAATAGGTGTTCTTACCCGTTACAAGACAAGTTTGTCACTGTCTACGTCTCATAAGTGTGACACGGTTGAGTGCTTCCTATATAACATTACTGTTACAAGTACAAAGAAAATTTTTGCAGAACGTTTAGTCTAAGTTTTTATGAGCAATAATGAAAATTTTAATATCATGGAAGCTTGCTTTAGAAGAAATGTTTAAGTTATATACTTTTCATAGGTATATTTATACAAATATGAAAAGGATCCGACCTTTATTTATTGACTATAAGCAATATGTTGAACATGTTATTCCAAATTGTTAATGTATTTTTTGAAAAAAAAAATCAACAGGTTTTCTAAACAATTTGACATTGAGAACTGATTTCATATAAACATATTTATGATATTACGTGTATGTAACCCGCAGGGGGGCTTTGTTGTGAAGTCTTAGGTGAGTAGCGACATCTCGTATCTGACTCCGGGGGCCAAGGCAAGGCCCCCGCCTCCGTGCTTGCCTTAGCTGGCCGGCACGGAGTGGACATCGCTAGAACTAAGAATCAAGCTCCAGGAGTGCAAGCGATAAATAGCATCACGTCAGAAGTAGCTTCGGTGAACCTGCAGCCCACCTCTCTAGACCCCATAGCCACACACACCCATGTTGTCCCTGGCTTCTATGGCATTTTTTGGGGCCCAGGGAGTGGCGAGTCACCGTCTGTCCATTTTCCCATATTCCCTAAACATTGCCACAGGCAGACGCCATAGTTCCCATATTCCTAGACCCCTGGTACCACTAGCAGTTCACTCCAATAGCCCGGTACTTTTTGTCCTCACTTCCTACAATAGTCCTACATTGGCCGGAGCTTGTCCTTGGGTGCATTACTATATGATGTAGACTGACACGCCACATTCAAATTAAATTTGTCAAAGGGCCTCTATGTGTTGGGAGGCCAACACATGGCCCCCTCCCCACCCAAGCCCTCCAAATGTCCGGGCCATTTTTATGGCCTGTGGTCTTCAAAGTGAATGTATACACATAATAAGGAAATATCGACTAAATACACATATAGTGATATTAATAAAATATATTATAAAGTAGGTATAAACTAAAATATTTTGACTTTGAATTTTTAATATTTTTATCAAGAAACATGTATTGAACTTATTGATTTGATGATTAAACTGTTAAATATAGGATTAAAATAATGAAACAGGTCAATATATTTAGTAATATTAAAGTCTAAGTAGCACAGTAAAATGAAATAATAAGTTTAATAAGTCTTATCAATTCGTATAAATGTTAACTTATGTGAAATCACAACGAAAGTGACAAACTAATTCTCTTGCAGCAGCGTATATTTGAGTAGTGAGGCTTTCTTTGTCTTATACAAAATATATGTTTTATATCGGTAAATATAACAACCCATAACTTAATTAATACTTATACGAGTATTAACCAAATCTAATAACAGTCGGAATGTGATGAGGATAAACCTACAAGGCGATAGTAAGATAAACATCCTGTACGAGCTCGATGTTATCATTCAATTATCTCTCTACCCGCGAATGTTAATTTTTATTAAGAGAAATACAATACCACATTAAGTGAACTTTTGCCTATAACTATTTTCACTCTGTATTGAAAGAAATAACTAATTGTTACTGACCATTATTGTTCTTTAGGTTGTACATAATTAAACTTGTATTTCTTTTTTTAATTTGGTTTCCTGGGCTTTTGATGCAATTTTTATAAAATTCTTTCTAGATATTTTAATCTGCATCTCTGCCTAATGGGACTGGAAGTGTAAGCGATTCACTTTTGTATGAAATCGCCACCCTGCTTACATAACCATCGGGAATGGTTATCATACAAGTATATGTAGTCAATACATTTTTAAACAATGATGGAAGCGAGATGGCAGCAGAAGCTACTGTGTGTATTGGATAACTTGATGCGCAGGGTTACCATTCCCAAAAAAATTAAACTGTTTATATGAAGTCATAACGTAGCAAATAATATAATATTAATAATAGTGAAAAAACGTAAAATGTAGGTAAAAATAGTTGGTCACCATGCATGTTAAAAAAGCGTCTACAGTTAGCTAAGTCAGGAGTTCAGAAGCGGATCGCTTAGAACAGGCATGTACCGCGCATTATAGAGATTTGCGGATTCACGTGGAAAGATCGCGTTAGGAACTCGCCCATCCGCAATAGCCTCCGTCTTCATCACGTTTCACCCAAGCCAACTAATTATGTGAGTTGCATATTCATAGTAATTCTACATCCACTAGGTCTGGAAGAAAGATCACACTTAAAAAATGCTGGTGTGACGTCATCAAAGATGATATGCCAAAGGTCTCACAATTAAAAATGTTGAAGATCACGTGCAGTGTATTCTCATACACAAGCGAAATATCATGAAAATGGGTGTCAAACTTCGAATAAGACGCTCCGACTGAAACCGGGATTTACAATTAGAATGATGAAGGTAACAAAATAAATGATAAAAACGGTATTACTGTAACCCAATAATAAGCTGAAGCTTATACCAATGATACTTCTAGAAACACATTAGTCATTATATTAATTTATTTACTAAGCAACAACTGAAACATTTCTGAACCTTAACAATCAAGTATTAAGCTTCGCATATACACCGTTATTTACAAGAAAACGTGACTTCTCCGTGGTAAGCTTCGAATATCGTTTAAGTCTGAACGGCGTATATCAGGGCAATATTGCTGTTCCCTTTCTGGTATTGGATATAAACAGGAATTATCATCAATACCCTTCGAGACAATACCGAAAGACTCTTTATGGAGGTGAGTCAAACGTCTTTGCCGGATCCAATTTCTTTTTATAAAAAGAGCTCATTTCGTCATTATGAAGTTGGTACGTTACGGCCGAAGTTAGCTTTAATGTTGCTTTGGCAATTTATGTTATTATGGTGGTAGCAGAGTTCTCTGTTAACTTTTTATATAATAGACTCCCGCTGTGAGCTATTAGTCATTACTGGCATAGTAAATTTAGGAATACAGAAGAGTAAGAAGTTTGTTTCTAAAGACCATAATATTTTTTATAAATACATACATAACGTAACGACAGGTCCCTTGCGGGGTGGGCACGAACAACAGAGCGCCGTTCAGGCTCATTCTTACATACCTCACTTGCTTCTTTGACATTCATAGCTCTTGTCATGCACGCTCGTCTGTTCTTAAGGCTCCTGATATCACCTTCTGCTAGTAGGTACACGATCAATTTGATCATGGAGGGGGTGTGTGACTATTTCTATGATACTAGGATATGCTCGTGACTTCTTCCATGATTGACTTGACATTCCTGCTGGATTCCCGGGACACAAAGTACCGCAGGTGTCTCTTTAATATAAACCGTATCTGACAACTATAATATGCTGGAAAATTCTCAAGGGATTCCCGGGATAAAAATTACATTTTATCATATAAAATTTGCATCGATTTTTTAATCGGGCCATTTTAAATAAGCCCGAGAAAAATTTCCGCGGGATCCCCAGAATAAAATTAGCGCAGATTTTAAGTCTAAGAATTTGCTGTTGATGAGTGAAAACCGCGTCGAAATCCGCCAGTAATTTTTACGTGAATACCAAACAAACACACAAGATAACAAGAAATCTAAAAAAATCCGTTTTGTTCTCCATCGATGTGTTTTTTATTTTTATTGCTGAGTTCAGCAGGCAGGCAGACGGCCCACTTGATGGAAAGCGGTTACCATCGCCTATGGACATTTGCAACACCAAAGGTGCTACAAATGCGCCGCTGCTCTCTTACGGGAGACTGGAACCTGGTCACTTATGCCGGAACACAACTTAAGGTTGTTATGGTGACATACTTTATAGACCAGGGGTGGTAGCTATCCAGTCAGACTAATCCCTACCACCTGGCTGTGGGCTGTTTTGTCGCCCTTACGACAGGCCGTCCGGCCGCAGGAAATTGTATTCTTTCTCCGTTCCTGCACGGATAAAACTATTGTATTGTTTATATATATTATAGTATTGTTTTTTTTACATAGCTTCAGTGTACAGACACGACTTTTTTGGAATTTTATAATAAAATAGATAGATTTGCGGATAGTTGTGATTACTACTCACGGCCTACTTCGTCATCGCTTGGATGTAAATGCGTATTGACAAAGAATCATTCTCACTTCGACTTTGCTCGAATGCACATGTCATAGTAGCGCTCTAGAGTCGCTAATTATTATGCGGGAATCATCACTTTTAATAATTGATTGTAATTTAGACCGTCCGTGTTTGGTCGGAAGTTGAATTAAACAGTTCTTCAAATTTTGTGTATGTATTTCTCTGTATAAATCCCCCACTAACGTAATAAAACAATATGGACGAAACTTTTAGCTCTCGATTACTGTGACAAAGGAATGTGGGATATAATATTTGAGTAATCATATTAAACTTCATAGATATCATAATAATACTGAAATCAGCAGAAACTAAAATATTCTGCGAGCACATACATATGATGCCATTTACTAGGCGCCATTAGTACTATATAAATCTTTTCTAATTACTAGTAAAAGTAGTCTAAATACACTTGGAATTTTATTATTCATTCTACTAATTAGATATTTTTATTTCTTTTAATCACTCATCCTCCGCCACGTGACAAGGCAAAGGAAGCATTAAATCTAACATAGTTTTATTTACATGTTTTACTCTATTAATTATGACTCCTAGAATTATGTCGAACCTGTTACTATAGTTATATACCCTATATCTAATGCACATGTTTTTTTACTGCCATATAAACCTCCTTTGGACCTAATCAAACTTTCTTCTAACATATTTAAATTTGTTCTTCGAATCTAACGTCGCGTTCTACTTTCGCACCAAAGAGTACATCTAATATATAAAATTCTCGTGTCACAGTTTTCGTTGCCATACTCCTCCGAAACGGCTTGACCGATTTTGATGAAATTTTTTGTGCTTATCCGGTATCTATGAGAATCGGCCAACATCTATTTTTCATCCCCCTAAATGTTAGGGGTCGTCCACCCCTAATTTTTTTTTTAGACAAAATTTTTAATTTCTATTTTTTTATGATACAACATACAAAAATACATACAACCCTAGATTTTCAACCCTCTACGATCAACCCCTATTTTTTACCGGGCAGGACGACGTCTGCCGGGACAGCTAGTTATATATATAAAGATTTCGCACGCTCGTCAGTCATTAATAGTCATGTTATCAAATAAAATACTTCAAAATCGCTGCGCTTTTTAAATAACAACATAATATTATATAAAATATATCGCGCCTGCAACACACCATGAATGTGTAAATTTTATAAATAACTCGCCCCGCACCGCAAGTTTAACATATAATACAAATAAATACATACATAAAATTAAATACTATAAATATGTATTATTATAACAACTGAACTGAAGTGAAAGTGAGAAGCAGCTGCATTTCATGCCCATTAATCAGGTACGTGCGTGCTCAATCTCACATTTCAATCTGAATTGCCCCACACTTCTTTTTCTACAAAATTGACATAGCCCTTTGTTAACTTAAACCCAGCGCCGCCGCATACAGTTATACAACAACAGTTATATATACAATTAGTGTATCATAATTGCCGAGCTTTGTTACGTTGATTTGCCTTTTCGACTATTGTCGACGCATACCGCTAGAAGTCGGCTAGACGCTTTCCCGTCAACTCTGCTATGTTGTATAATGATATTCAAGCAAATACCTTTCCTCCTCTATTATCATTCGTCATTATTAAAAGTATAGTATATAAGCAGGTTTTAACATTAGTTTTATATGAGACAGGTGGCAAAAATGTTTTAAAACAAAACACTGGAACTCGCTGTTACCGCAAATATCTCGGAAAAATCATTTTCATAGATTTAAAGGTGAAAGTTCAAAAGAATATTGTTTAAAGAATATTAAATGCAGTCAGATGTGAAATAATTTTAATATATTCTGAGGAAAATCGCCATTTGAATTCTTTGAACGATTTTATTACAACTGTTTAATAATTTGAATAATTTATGCATAATTTCAGGATCGTCTGACTTGCTTAAACGTTTAATTTTAGGTCATTTTTATGAAATAAGTAAATTTATAATTTATTTCGATAAGGATTTCTTCACCAGAATGTGCTTAATCTTCAGCCAGCGGGTTTTGAGCCGACTGGAATCTTCAAATGAGAGACTAGTTTAGGGTATGACTTTATATTCTCTTTTAAGACACATGAGATGTATTCTAGTCACGGGCCGACACAGTAATGTATTCTATTGTTTTGGAAGACGTTCCTCAGATCAAAATTTAAATGTATTAATACGTACGCGCATAACTTGAGAACGACTTTACCGATTTAGATTAAATGTTCTGTGTATGTTTGAGTGGGTCTCTCGATGTTTTGGATATACAATTACCACCGGAGGTGGCGCTGGGATAGGATTCTAGATTTGTATTCTTTCTTTTTATTATTGCAGGAGTTCGGCAGACAGGCAGACGATCCACTTGATAGAAAGCGGTTACCGTCGCCTATTGCAACACCAAAGGTGCTACAAATGCGCTGCTGCTCTCTTAAGGGAGACTGGAACCTGGTCACTAATGTCAGGAACACAACTCAAGATTATTATGGTGACAGCTCATAGCTTTGACCAGGGGTGGTAACCATCGAGTCGGGCAAATGCCCTACCACCTGGCACATGACAACTGACAACGTCTTGCCAAGACTTGTAATGAATAAATTATATTCCTTAATATATTGTAACGACTAAGGAGATTAGACAAGTACTGTATGCTTACCAAAAAAGTGGGCCTTGTACGAGTTGATCTTTGGTTTAGAGAATTCCTCTACAAATCCAACATACATATGAAGTGTTAAATCGTAAATAACCCAGCTTTCAAAATTAACAAAGTTTTTTTGTATACAAGTATAAGTAGACATTGATACTCACAATACTTACATGGACACGCCCACATATAACAAACATGACACTTGTGTTAAATTACACAATTCTTGAAATTATTGAGCTACGAAAACTATGAATGAAAATTAGTTCGAATAATTTACAAAACAAAAACAGGTTGGTTAGTTGGTTCCCTCTACGGAACATTATTAAGCGACTCTATTGAAACTATTGAAAGGAACTTAAACATGAATCTCAACACAATCAACAAAACGGAAAGAACAAAAATCTATATTTTATTTTATTTTGTTTTAAGATAAATAAGTTTTAAATTGAAATTGTATAATATAAAAGTGAATTTATTATCATACAAAATGCTTAACAGTTTTAAGATTATTTACACAGAATATAATATTACGTTTGAGCAGAATACCGCGAGCATGAACAATTAAGCCCGGGAATGTAAACCACCGTCGACATTCGCGATAATTGCATATTCACTCACTTGCGCTTATTTCGTTTTCTTGTGTCGTCGTAGCGTATGAGAGTGCTGAATTAAATAATGTTGTATAAGCATTACAGAGGTACACTTTATGCGTATAAAGAACGTTTTTTAGCCGAACACACCTAGGTATATGCATAGAGGTAAAATAACACAATTGTATAAACATTTTTTTATTTTCTTTCGTTAAATCTTTAAAATATCTTACATCGTCCATTACACAGATTACTCTTGAATTAATGCTTCAGTGAGATCTTTCTTTATCTTCTCAGTATATCTAGAAGATAATAATAATTGGTAGACAAGCACACTTGTTGTATATCCCGAAGTTAAGCAAGTTAAGTTTTTGTTACGGGTAATATACAACGAAATACCCTAAAGCCAATCCCAGACGCCCAGATCATAGTAAATGACGGAGAAAATTCGTTCCCGAAATCTTCTATACCAAGACTCAAACCCGGAGCCTCTGAGTTGCAGTGAGGTAGGCTGGCAAAGGCTTATCCCGGTCAATCATGTATTTTTCAATTTCACACCTCACACCGTTCGAATATACATTTGGCTAATCTATAATACAATCAGTCATACGTTCGGATACCTTCATAATCCTACATACATGTATTTGTAATATTGAATGCCAAATGCCAATATGTAGATTTTGTAGATATGGGAGTGACACCAAACAGGAAAGTTCTTCCAACATTTAACGAAACAGTTGAAATTGTTAACACGCACAATTAGGTCACAAAACAATAAATTTACTACAACTGTTATTCATTTTAAATTATTATATCTTTTTGAAGATAAAACTGCACAGCATAACCCTTTGAGTTCCGGCCAAAAACTCTTATAATTTCATAGCTTAAGAGCGACTGCTGTTTGACCTCTACGTTCTCTTAAACACGTGACAATGTTACCCAAAATCCATCCTAAGCACGTAGAAACACACATGAAGATTGCTCTTGTCAGTTTTATGCCTTCCTAAGTGCCATAACTCGTACGAGTTAACTCAACAAACTATTGGTAATCGGAAAACGATTAATTTTCCACGGATGAATCTCCTGTCGTTGAAAACTAATTTCAAATGGATTTATTGCTGTTTTCAACTGTTTCCTCTACGTTGTTTGTAGTTTTTGCACTTTTCAAAAAGTCATCTTAAAGTTTAAGTGGACTGTATTATTTTTAAAATCATTAGATAATATTGAAATCGAAGAGGAATATTTTTGGAGAGTTTTTGCAATTCATGACGGTGACCGGTGCAGTAAAGACCTATCTGTATGTTCGTGAGACCAAAGATGGGTATGTTTCAACGACATGTTCCCAACTAATCATTCCAACAGACACGCACATGTGTATATACATTCAACCCCGAATAAATACTCATCCATTTCATGAATTACAAGAATTGTATTTGGAAAACGGATATGCCCGTGACTTCCTCCATGCTTGAGTTGAAGTTCCCGCCGGATTCCCGGGGCACAAAGTACCGTAGCACTTAAAAAAGAATATAAGCTATTGTGTTAATGAAAATCTGTAGGCACCCACACAAACAATTTTAAGCCCGTCCCGGAAAAAGTCCCGTGGGATTCCCGGGATAAAAAATTATCTATTTTTTACGTAAAATTTGCTATAGATCAGTGAAAAAGTTGCAATGGAATTCGTTTCTTTTTCAATCTGACAAATTGAAATTATTCCCGGAAAAATTCCCGTAATAAAAAGTAGTGCAGATTCTAAGAATTTGCTGTCGATCAGCGAGCCGAAATCGGCCCAGGAATGTTTACGTGAATGTCGAACAAACGGACAAAGAGGTAAGAAATCTAAAAAAAAACATCGTTTTCTCCAACGTTTATAGTCCATTCTAGTTGTTTATTTTTAAATAGCTTCAATGTACAGACATGACATGTTTAGAATTGTATAATATTACTAGGATATGCCCGCGAATTCGTCCACGCTAGACATGCAATTCCCACGGGGTTCCCGGGACACAACATTTTAAAAAAAGAATGTGAAATATCGTTTTAGTAGAAACTACATATATCGGAATAAGATAATTTGTATGCATCCGAACAACTTTAAATCGTTCCCGGGAAAATTACCACGGGATTCCCGAGATAAAAAAAATCACACATTTTATTACATATAATTTTCTAACGATCAGTGAAAAAGTCTCATTAGTTTTTTTTTTTCAATTTGGTCATTTTAAATAATTTCCATAAAAAATATTGCTGGATTCTCAGGATAAAAAGTAATACACGTTTTAAGTCTAAGAATTTGCTGTTGATCAGCAAAAGCTGCATCTTAATCGGCCCAGTACTTCTTTCGTTAATCCTGAACAATGCATCATTATTCATCAAAAAATCTGAAACAATACATATTACAGAAAATACGTGTACAGTCAAACATTAATTAAACTCTGAAAACAGATCAACTTTCTACAAATGAGATGTAATGGTCCCGTTAAATTATATTTATTCACAATTTGCAGGCCGTTGTATTTTTATTTCATTAACATTAACAAAATTGTATGCAATTTGGAGAATGTGATAAAGGTTTGCATGCATTAACTTATACAACGGCTTGATTTATTATTCGATATAACTTCAGATATGCAAGACATTCTCCTGTGCTAATAAAAATACCATTAATTCACGTTTTCAACGTTATTTGTTTTATTTCCATTGGTGCACGAGTTCGAAAAAAGGAGGAGGTTCTCAAATCGTCGGGATCTTTTTTTTTATGTATGTTCACCGATTACTCCGTGATTTATGATCCGATTTACGTGATTCTTTTTTTGTTCAACACGGAATAGACTCCAATTGGTCCCCTAAAAATTTTACATAGTTTGGCCCAGTAGTTTTCATTTTATGAACATTATTTATGAAAAAAAAATCCTTTTCGTTCCATATGTACAGCGATTACTCTGAGGTTTATGATCCGATTTACGTGATTCTTTTTGTTCGACGCGGAATAGCTGCCATGTGGTTCCCTAAAAATTTGAAATAGTTTGGCCCAGTAGTTTTCATTTTACGAACATTTTTTTGTTCCCGTTTCTTGGGACCTATATTTTTTAAGAAGCGAGGTACCATTCGTAGGTCCACCCATACATAGCTAGATACTAAAAAGTAACAAATAAAAAAGAATAACTTCGTTTAAAAAACCGACTTCAAAAACTAAAAAACTAAAATGTATAAAATAACTTATTTCTAAAGCTATTATTATTAATATATATTATCTAAAACATCTTGAAGTCGGTGCAAAGTAAAACATAAAAATTATAATTATATTTTGAAAATTACTAAGCACCGACATTAAGATGTTTTAGATGTCGGAGAAGGCCTCGTTCTCACGACATCTTCTTTAGTTATTGCAGGTTAAGTGGGCGTCATCAGGGTAAAATGCGAGCATAAAACACGATAGTCACGGTTTATACACTTTTAATTTAGATTTAAAAGACATTTTAACATAGTTTAGACCGAGCAGCGGGTTCAGGGCACCGCTCATACTTCCAACTTCAATACTTTCTTTAAAATACTCCATGGTCCAACTCGACCTGTTGCCACCAACCAAATGTGCCACAAAAACTCCTCTGTCTACCGAAGTATATACTACTCAAGTATAGAGGGCGTCTGATCCCGCTCCGAGCCATATGCTCTGCTCTGATTGGCCAATTATTAAATTACAATATTCATAACTTTTATTAGGTTAGAACGATCTTTAAGTTATAGAAACATTTAACAAATCAAATTAAATTAAATTAAGAATTTTAGAATTAATTAAAATGTAAACAAATGATATTGTGCGTTATACATCCAAACAACAACCCGATTTATAGCTTCCCTCCGACATATATTAATAATAATAGCTTTAGAAATAAGTTATTTTATACATTTTAGTTTTTAGTTTTTGAAGTCGGTTTTTTTAAACGAAGTTTTTATTTTTTATGTAATAAAGATAATAACACTCCTAATTCCTGTAGTAATGGTTTATTCGTCTTATGTTCCACAAGTATATATGACTGCATTTAATTTTATTTATTAGATCTTATTATATTTTATTATTGATTTATTAGATGATAGAGAGTGTTGCTAGTCACAGCAAATACATGAAATATTAAGTATGGCAATATTGAAAACATTGGCAGGCATATCATTTCTACTGACAAGTATCTCATCAAATTAACTTACTGTCTAGGAACATAAAGCTCTTTGCACGAAACTGTACATCGCTACAGTAAATGACGTGATGCCTTGAGAGGAGTTGAGAGCGATACATTATTCGTGAAGTGTTGACAACTCAAACGCCGTGAGCGGAGTGCAGTGCACTGTCAGGCACTGTGTGCCTAACTTAGCCAATTATCGAGTGAGATTCACTCGATACCAAAATTGATCACTCGCTTTGGTACGAGTACGTTTACCAATCACAAGGCAATTTTAGGAGTCATTTTGTGTCGGTTACGTGAATAAAGGCCAGCAATAAAGTGGGTATAAATAAACAGGGCCATCTTTAGCCAGAGGTGCAAGTGGTGCGTAGCAACCGGGCACAGACTTAAAAGGCGCAAGACGATAAACTTCGTTAAAAAGTCATAACTTCATGATGCTTTAAGATCTGACTAACAACACTTAGCCAATATGTAGTGCCATACATGGAAACTACATCTTTCTGACAATTTACATCCATATAAACCCAGTAGTTACTTTGAGAAAAATGTTTGTGAAACACAGAAACAAAAGGATGGAAGAACAACGAATTTATAAGGATCCTTAAAAATTAAATATAAACATTAAATGCTAGTTTAATTGTTAAAATGAGGGGGGAGGGGGGCGATAACTTTCACACCCCGGCGGCCGATATGTTTAAGATGACCCTGAAAATAAACTGACAGAAAATTTGACAAAAATATTTTTAATTTTTGGGACAAAATAATAATTTAAGTTTGTTATATCACATAACAATCATAAATAATTATTTTGTCTATGTTTTGTTATATAGCCTTATTGAGTCGCCATAATATAAATTATATGCTTCTTATTCAACAAATTGTAGCAATTTTACGGATTTTAGATTTAGGGATGGGTATTATCAAATTGTGTCAAATGAAACAAGTGGATTTTAGTGAACACATCATAATCACTGGTTGTTAAGCATTTCAAAACTTTACTAGATACAAGGACTCAGAATCTCAGGGTCTACGCGTCGCTAGGGAAATTTAATTATTCCCAATAGTATCAAGTTTGGAAGCCGAGCTAATACCGTCTCAATGACGAAGGCATCGAAGTGTTTTTGCCAATACCTGGTTTTATATAATGTACTCGAAAGTAATTCGTTTAGCTAAGGCAGTAATGTCAACTTAATAAGGTTTACAAGATTAAATTTCACAATAAGCCGTTTTAATGAGAAATTTACTTACTTACTTACTTACTTACTGCTGCGGCTCACCGACCCAAAGTGAGTCTTGGCCTCCGAAACGAGAATACTCCACTCCTTCCTATTCAGCGCTGTCTCTTGCCAGTCATCGGCATGAAGCTCGCGTAGATCAGCCTCCACTGCGTCCCTCCAGCGGTACCTGGGCCTACCAACTGGTCGCCGTCCCGCTGGTTTGCCCAGATAGGCTCTTTTCATAGCGCGATCCTCCCCCATTCTGAGCAGATGGCCAAGCCAGCGCAAGCGATGTGCCTTGCTCTCGCCTATTATATTGGGCTCATCCACCAGTTCTTGGATTTCGGCATTTTTACGGATCCGCCAGTTGCCATCGCTTCCCCGTGTCGGACCCAGGATCTTTCTTAGGACCTTTCTTTCAGTCACTAACAGCTTGTTCTCCTCCTTCAGTGTTAGCGTCCAAGCCTCACAACCGTACATCAATATTGGACGTATGACAGTTTTATATATACGTATCTTGGTCTTACGGCTGAGAAGCCTGGATACCAACACCTTATGAAGCGCCGCGGTACATCGTAGGGTCTTGTGAATTCGAATGTCTATATCTTCCTCGCGGGTGTTAGTGTCTGTTAAAGTACAGCCCAGGTATTTAAATTTGGACACTTCTCTGTAGCGGGTTTCTCCAACATGCAAGTCCTCTCTGCTCACACGGGTGTTCTTATAGCGTCGCATGTGGAAATACTCGGTCTTGTCGTGATTGATCCTGAGCCCTACTTTTAACGCTTCTTTTTCCAGAAGCATGGCGGCTTCAGTGACGTCTCCTCGGCAAGTTCCCAATAAGGCTAGGTCATCCGCATAGCCTATAATCATATGCTTTCCATTCAGTTCAACCCCAGTTTGAAGTACAAGTACTTTTCTGATTACATACTCCAGAACTAAATTGAAGAGCATAGGTGAAAGGGCATCGCCTTGCTTTAATCCGGTAATAACCTCAAAGTCGTCACTAAATTCTGCGCCTATTCTTACACGCATTAGGCTATTTCCTGTGGCTATGAGAAATTTACACTATTAAATTTAATTATATTTATTCATGTGGATTAAGTTATAATATTTAGTTATTAAATTATATTAGTATTTAGGTATTAAAAATAAATATTGATAAGACTATTTGAAAAGGTAAAACAAGAACTGTAGAACAATATTAGAAAATTAGCCATCAAACAATAATGGTCTATAATTGCCACCCTGCTGAAACTGGAATCCCACGTTTAGTCCTATATGATTGAACGTTTTGTCTACAATGCTTGTCAAAAAAGCAATTTAATAATTTATTTGGAAAAACAGGTATTCCGATAATATTGGAAAGACTAATATAAACGACTAAACATTTTGCTGTCTGTAATGTACACACGTCACTGCTGAAGTGCATAAGTGAGAGTCAGAAGCTCTCCGCCGCCCAAAGCAGCTCATAGTGGAGGACACTACACTTAGTAATACAGTTATTTGTACGATAGTAAACAGAGTTGATATGTGTTTTTTTGAATATCCATTGTCACGCTCATATAAGTCGTGGTAGCGTAATGGCTAGCGCACGCGACCCAAACTCAAAGGGCGCGGGTTCGATTCTGGCCGGATCGCATGCACCACTTAGTCAGTTTTCTGATCTAATGTGCATATTGTTACAATTACCACGTGCTAACAACGGTGCAGGAAAACATGCCTTGGACACGAGTGGCGGGTATACTGTTCGTTCCCTATAATTTGAGGCCTGAGCAGCAGCAGCAGTGTAACATTTATGGGCTGAAATTATTATTTTCTTATACGCTCATGAAGTTTTCACATAAATTGAGATATATTAATTAACACGTTTGATAGAAGTCTCACGTGATCAAAGGGGCTTTCTTGGATTTAGAGCAGCGATATAACGTTGCCATTTGACGAGGAAATGCGATCAGCGTCTTAGGACTCTTCAAACGGATTATATACCTACTATATGTAATTTTCGTTATTATATGTTAATTTAAATTAAATTTCGCATAAATATATACTTTTTTATAAGCCAAGTCAATCTGTTTCAGGCCGTCGTTTATGTAATTGTACTCGAAAGTATAAAACTTTTATATTTGTAGGATAAAAATACGTTTCAAAGTAGCACTACACTACAATATGTATATGGAGCTTTAACGGTATTCATTGTATAATGTTGCTAGTTGAATTATCTCATCAAACTGATGCCTGCTTAGTCGCCTGGTGCTTATTTAATAATATTAAACTTTTCATAACTTGGCTTTGATGTTAACAGTTTTAATTAAAACATACATAACTTTGTAACAGTATTTTCTGCTTTAGTTTTAGAGTTTCCATATACATAATATATATATATATATATATATATATATATATATATATATATATATATATATATATGTATGTATGTATGTATGTATGTATAATGTCTTATTCATATCAATTATACGACGTTAAAAAAAGTGTTACAAGTAGAATCGCATTCAGAATTGATAAAGAGTTAAGTTATATCGTTTTTAATATTTGAAATTTATTACTTTTATATATTATATTGCCATATATTCTTTAAATTATTTTACTCTACATAAAATATTTTTCGTATATTATATAGCATGTATAAATCTTAATTCTGTATTAAAGTTAGCGCCCTCGTTGTTTATCATCGAAAATTGATGCTTTTTGAAGTGAAACTATATAGAGGGGGTCTTACGGAGTTTTGGCTCACGAAAAGATGTCACAGTCACGTGGTCACCGTCACTAATTCTTACATTTTTAAACTCGTGATATCTTTCGAATAGAATGTCCGAATTGAATAATTCAAAAAGTCATATAAAGGTATATATAAGCAGTCTTGAATATGAAGTAATTTATTTTGATAAGGATTAATACCAAGATACAAATACAGAGCCTTTTCTAGCGGCGGCATTTTAATTAAAATTTAAAATAAAAGAACACTTATTGTGGCATAACTATAATAGTTAGACATATGCTGTCGCGACACTTTTTGTAGATAATGATGTGTTCTGCAAAGTCGTTGTACATTATTTCATTCTGTCATCAATAGTTTTCGCAGTGCTCGCGATTTTAGGTATTTTTTACACCTTGGGTCACGTTATTGGAGTTTTAGTAAGGATCCCTAATTTTTTTTGTAAACATAATATAGCCTATATCACCCGGGGATTGTGTAGCTTGCCAACAGTGAAAGAATTTTTCAAATCGGTTAAGTAGTTTTGGAGCCTCTTCAATGCAAACAAAGAATTTAATCTTTACTCTTTATAATATTAGTATAGATATTCATATGTATTTATTATAAAATTAATTAGATATTTGCATATTATAAAAAGCGCAAGATTTTGCGCTGGAAGTTGTTTAATAAAATTGGGAGCTGGATTGCCCTAAAAAGCGCTATATCTAGCTCTTAAAGCGCTAAATTGGCAGCTCTGGTGAGCCGAGCGCCGGGGAAATCTCGTAAACGAGAAAGCTAGCGAGAGAGCGAGTGAGGATATACCGCGTCCTCAGACTACCTCAGCCCTCTAATACCTAAAATTGCGTTCTGCGCATCGGAAAGTACGATGTTCCGAGCCGCTATTAATGGAGGCAAACTTAAGTTTGCATCGAACTATAGCTCTGCTCTCCACGTGACAGGGCATCACTGCCTCTATTTGTGGTATATGTAAAAAAAATATAAATAAATAAATAGAGTTTGTTGAGGAAACAAAAATAACAACAAGAAAACTTTGCCAACTGTTCAGGTTTTCGAAAGTTATAACAAAAGTGAACGAAAACAAACGACAAAAGTGTTGACGTAAAAAATGGTCGGTGCGTGGGTAGCGATTACATACACCATTAAAATGTACTTAACTTAACCAAATCATAATTTGCAGTAAACCTGCGAAAAATCGAAATGTGTGCTGGGACACATATTAGAAGTGAAACTTCAACGGACAAGTGGAAAAACGAATCGCAACGGACAAGTGGAAAAACGAATAGCAACGAATAAGTGGCAAAACGAATCGCAACGGACAAGTGGAAAAACGAATGGCAACGGATGAGTGGAAAAACGTTTAATTACATCAAAATGTTTAAGGAAAAATATACCTAATAGCAAATACGAACTATTTTTTAGTAATTTTACAACATATCTTATAATTAATGTATAAGCTATTATTGTAAGGTATATATAATTTATAACGCACCTTCAAGTACTAAGGTCACAGAAGTTATGAAGAAGTTACCTTTGACACTCACGTTAATGGGCGAGATGCGAATGCCTCCCAGTACATTAAGTAAACACTCACGTTGAAAGTTTATATGTCGTTCAGTAAAACTAATCTATGAAGTTCTATCATTGACACAGGCCAATGATATTGTGTTTATTTCTCTGCACATAACGTAGCTCAAGTTATTACAGTATAACTTCAGTTACGTTATGTACAGAGAAATAAACACAAAGAGGAGTATTGTGCTATTCCAGCTCATTTAATTAATTTTACGTTAGCTTTACTGCTACTATAGCAAGTAGAATAGTAATAGCAACATATAAACATTCTACTGCTGGATTCAGATTGGCAGAGAAGTAGGTAGATAGAGAGACCCTATAGGAAAACAGGCACTATACCATCACGCTTCTAAAACGCTCTATAGTAGGTACCTAAGTACTATAGAGCGTTTCATACATTTGTAATCAACATATGCAGGGCAGTGTTTTTGTTTTATTCGATTTATGGAAACAGTGATAAGAACAGTAGAATAAAATATGGGTATCGTTTTAAACTGTGCTTTACATAAAAATCTCTTGAATTTATCTATTAAACGTGAAGTTAAGTATTATTTTTGTCATAGCGCAGTAGTTGTGTGTTAAACAAAGAACTTATGGGAGATGTCTTATCATCGCAGCGGACAACGCGCTACTGGATATATTAATAGTGGCTCTACTTTTCTCACACATCATCCGTCCCGCTCACACACTGTGATATACATTGTACTAGCAGTACGACTTGTTCATATTTGTTCTTAAGGTTACCGTTTCCAAAATAAATGAGTTCACTTCAATTCATATCAGCACTCGACAGTGAATACTAGTACTACTAGAAGCCATCTGAAGTAAAATTTAACCTCTACCTCTCACAGCTACAAACCTTTAGAATGTGTACCTTTTTTCTCTGGGGTAAAATGATTTGCGGATTGTACGGCTCGAGAGGCTTGTGGTGAAGGTGTGTAAGACTCGCTGTGCTGCTCAGTGACTCAGAATGCCCACTAAAACACCCCGCTGTTCCTCCTAGCGTACATTGCGTGAATGCTGTGCTGTGCTGTGAATCTAATCGATACAAGTTGCGGAATCGCGCCCCTGATACGATTATGCAGTAATGTCGGTTTTATTCGTCTAAAAAGATCAGAGTAATTGAACAAAATCTTGGTGTATCTCAATGCACGTATATTGAAGTTTCGATAGAGGTCAAAACATACGTTTTTGTTATTACTTCACTATACCTTAAAAAAACTAGAACTAATAGTTCAAAAGTTAAAAAGGGTTGGTTACAGACAATTTTTGTTTTTTTATTAATTTAAAAAAATCTAATTCTTACAACAGGAAAAACTGATGATGATGGGTTTTGAAGAACTTTCTAGCGACACGTAAATTGTACACCTTTGGTTTATTTTTCAATTATACAAATATATGGTGACCACGTTTGCTTTTAATTATTTTTTTAATTTCAATATACCTCACTCGTTTAATTTTCATCCATATAAAAATTTAGAACGTTTTGATAAAAATATCTGTGATTTATACAAACGAAGAGACTGATATGACGGCTGAAAAAATAAATAAGTCGGAGCAATGAAGACCAATGGCTTGATTGGTTTCTGATAAATTGCCCGGACTTTTGAAGGGCTTGCGTGGGGCCATGAGAAGGCCAACACGTAGAGGGGCCCCTTGACAAATTTAATGTAAATGTGGCGTGACTCTATTATTATAATTCTGTATGTCTTTCAAAACACGGGCTATAAAAATGGCCCGGACTTTTGGAGGGCTTGCGTGGGGCCATAGAGAGGCCAACACGCATAGGCCCCTTGACAAATGTAATGTAAATGTGGAGTGACACTGACCGGCGATTATCCCTGTCTACAACATATAATAATGCACCCCGGCTAGTGTAGGACTATTGTGTGGGTGAACTGTTAGTGGGACTAGGGCTCTGGAAATATGGGGACTATGGCGTCTGCCTGTCGCATTGTTCGAAAACATGGAAAATGGGTAGACGGTGACTCGCCACTCCCTGTATGGGCCCCTAAAAATGCCATAAAAGGCAGGGGCAACATGGGTGTGAGTGGCTAAAGGGTGTAAAGAGGTGGTCTGCAGGTTCACCGAAGCTACTTCTGACGTGATGCCATTTATCACTTCCACCCCTGGAGCTTGAGTCTTAGCTCTAGCGATCTTCACTCCGTGCCGGCTGGTTAAGGCAAGCACGGAGGTGAGGCCTTGCCTGAGCCCCCAGAGTCAAGTACGAGGTGTCGCCATTCACTTAAGGCTTCGCCACAAAGCCCCCCTACGGGTGTTATTAGACACATTAGAATTAGAACATCTTATTTATTTTAATTAATATTATGAATGTTAAAGTACTAACGATTATTCACAACTATATCATAATATTAAGATAATACTCGTACCAAGAGCCTTGCCAAACAGAAAAGGTGTTTCGGCGTGAGCGTTCTTCTTTTGCCACAGTGGTTACGAACGTTGAAATCGGATTTCATACTGTCCATGGCCGAGCACTGCCGATAAAATTTGAGTGTTTTAAAAACCTACAACTCTGTCAGTCGAAATGTAATTACACGAAAACACGTGGTTAGTACATTAATTTAACAAACTGTTTTATAATACAATTTGTAAAAACAACAGCATTAACATTTTACCGCGGGTGTAGCCGTACACAAATCTCGCAGGGAGGATAATAAAACCAGGACACGTTTTCGTACTAATTTAACTTGCTCTGGCATTGCTTTTAACAAAGATATATGAATGTACGCTTCAAAACCGTCGCTGGATATGCTGCTGTTACCTGTATATTTTTAATTATTTAGCACCATTTACTAAGGGGATGGTTACATTGGTTCTATTCAGTGTTTTTATTTAATCTTGATATTATGTAAATTTCTAATTTAATTAATATGGTGTACAAACAGATAAAAATCAATCAACGTTATATCAATAAGTAGGAACATCTAGGATTATAAGCCAAAAATGTAAACCCAACGGAGTTAGAAATGGACATTATTTTATAGCTTAGGAAGTATTAGGAAGGTTTATTAATCATAATTTATACAGGTTGTACAAAGTATGTACAATGGTCAGCAGTATATAAATAAACAACTGCAGCCTAATGCTTAACAGCCTATTTATATACGGATATTTTCGATAATAAAATCAGTGTCATTACAGCGCTCGTTGGGTTTGGTATATCTTACATTTTACTCTTCCATTCTATATTAAAACTGTATACACACTACACAGGTTTTATACATGTGGAAGAATAAAAATCTTTTTTGTTGGCTATGATTTTTTTAAATTAAATAATACTATATTTAATAAACAAAATTTAAAATATTCCTTATTAAAAATAAACTAAATTATAAATAAAT
Organism: Dendrolimus punctatus; assembly: GCA_012273795.1. NCBI lineage: Eukaryota > Metazoa > Arthropoda > Insecta > Lepidoptera > Lasiocampidae > Dendrolimus > Dendrolimus punctatus. Next base: position 2,742,775 of record CM022541.1, read on the forward strand.
AAAACTAAAAATAAACTATATGTACAAACTAAAATTAAACCATAAAATCTAGTTCCAGACCGCTGTCAGTAGGAAATGTGCCCAAAAGACTGTCCACATTGCCTCGCTGAATGGCAATGCTGATGCGTTGTCCGAGGTATAAACCAGTCTTTTGGTCACGTGAGACATCCACCAGACGTTTGGCTATGTCTCGATAAAGTTTGTGTGCCTCAGGCCCCATGGTCCCAGGGTCTCGACCCCAAAAGCCGCAAATATGTAGCCATTCCCGATGTCTGAGTATTTGCGGCTAGTGAAATTTTTTTATATTATTTATTATCTAGTATGCTTACATTTGTAAACATTAGATACACATTTGACTGTAGCACAGAAACCTCATGGATTCAATCGTGTACACAATATTGTCATATCAAAAATAGAAGCAGAGGCGAGTAAGTGTTATCATCATTCTAGTGTTTAGTTCTGATTTGATAATAAAAGCGGGGTTATCATTCTAGTATATGGTTCACATTTTAGTCCCAGTTCTGCACATGTGAACCTGATGGTCCGCTTAAGGAATAAATGTAGATTTTTTTCAGATTATATTTGATCGATTTGTGGTTATTCTTGTACTTGAATTGCAGGTCCTCTGGGAGATCCTTTATAATTATTGGTATCATATAGAGATGAGATATGAATAGAACGAGAAATATAACGAAAAACAATTTTTAGCTAGACTAGTGTTGCTCGGGAGTTTCTTGCCGCTTCTTCTCCTTAACAACAATACCACGTTGCGAAGCGGTGTAAATAGACTAGGAAGTAAAAGTAAATATTTTAACGTTTATGTATGACCTTTAAAGAGTGTTCTCCAGTACTGTTATTTGAATAAAAACTTTTGAATTTGAATGTATTCCTCGCGCCCTGTCACTAATATTTGCTATTTGATATTACATTCATAATTATATGTATATAGGTATTTGATATTACATTCCTTAATAGCTTTTTGTCTTCGAATTCTTATTTCAATTATTGAGTAATTAAGTTTAAATTCCGTCGAATATTAATTTCTGAATTATCATCGAAGTTTAAAACTGAGGTAAAAATCGTATGTTGGCAATACTTAAGCGGTATGTTAGAAACCTTGGAAGGATTATATCCAGCAGTAGATTACGAGTGGCTGACAAATACGGAAAACAGATGTACTCATATGTTTTCACAAGCATCTCTAACCAAGACTCATCACACATTGAAGCAAATTTACAAAGACAATTCTTATTTAGACCTTTTCAATTGTTATTTGGGGTATATAATAAACACTGGCGTTTATTTATTGTTATTAATGCAATACCATGAAAAAGTGGCAAGCTTAAAAAACATGTATCACAGAAACCCAAAATGGTAACCGTACTAAATTTACATTAAATAATATAGGCACCAAAACAAACAAAGGGTAAAAGGTCGATTTACAAAAATATGTTTTCCGGGGTCTATTGAAGTAAATATTGCAAAATATGTACAAACGCTAAAACCTCCTGCATTATAATGAATTTAAAGTATTTTGTCTTTTTTATACAAAAAAACTTTTAGTCAATTTATTCACGAACTATATTATATTGTTGAAATATTTTTATATGACGTTGATTTTCAGAAAAGCTTTCTTCAAGCACAATAAATTTAATGCATAGATAATGTAAACTAATATAACATGTATCAACTGTAGTAAGATTTAATAAAAATTTATAAACATATTACACATAATTATTACTTACATATTCTGGTAGTAACACAAACAACAGAAGTGACTGTTAATGAAATTAAAAAGCAAAGCTTTATTATTGATAAAAATTAAGTACAAACTGAATGAAAGAATATGAGAATAAATTTCCCTCATTTGTCTACCAACAGATTTACATAATGTTTCCGTAGTTTCTTTATAAAGTTTCAATAGGTGGGAAAAGGTTTATATTGTCAACAGGACGCGCCGGAGCGGACGTAAAAATACTTGAGCGCGAACCATCCCTTGATTAATGGAACACGTTTACTACAAAAGGTTGACCGAGTGACCGGCCCGAGGATCGCCAAGGCTCGCAGGAGCTAAGCCTATAAAACGCCGGGACGACAATTATTTATTTCACGCATTATCTCTCTAATTTACTACACAAGGATGATATCGCTTTTAAGTTTTATATCAAGGTCATTCTTTCAATATAAGAGAAATTGAACTAGACTCCGCTCGACGCTTCTTTCTCGTTAATTAACTGTCAAAGAGCAAAATTACTTGCTGTCTAAGTTTCGGGGTCTGTTTATTGGGACGTATAAATTGTGATAAATTAAAAATGTTGTTATATTTTTAATTTATAATACATACATATTATCACGCCTTTTTCCTATGGGGTAGGCAGAGACTATAGATCTCCACTTGAGATGATCCTGACAAACAACTTTTGCTTCATCTACTTTCATTAACCTCTTCATACTTCATTTATAATATTACCTCTATATTGGTCTATACAATTCAAGCCTTAGGTCTTCACGTAATTTAATTATCTTTATATACTTATGCGTGTTTGTGTATTAAAGTGGCGCAAAAAATTGAATTTTTTTTGAGTCTCAAGTGAAAAAATGTTAGTTTTTAATGTTTTAAGAACTAAAATCTAAAGGACAACTCAAAAAAATATAAGAAAGAGGTCTAAAGCAACCTCTTAAAAAATTTTAAGATTTCAAAAATCGCCAAATACTGATTTATTTTTTTATACAATTCTTTTTTTCTCGTTACAGTATAATTTTACAAACCATAAAATATGACGTTTCTGAAAGTTTCACTTCAAAATTTAAATTTTAAAAGGTCTCTCATAATTTTTTAATACTTACGAGTGGATTACTTGTGATTTTTTCGAGCGACTATCACCCTAGTGTTTGTATCACAAAACTTCTCCTAAACCACTATACTCCATGAAAAAATATGGAACCCGGAATGTGACGCTAAATCTATATTTTAATTTTTTCAGACCAAATTAAAATATAAATTGTATATTGTTGTCCAACGTCTGCCGGGCATGAAAATGATAAAACAGACAATTGTTTGAGTAATACTTGTCATTTTGTCTTGTTGTGACTTTCTCGAACAATAATTATTTATAGTGAAAAAAATTCTTACTTTCTCGTAGAATTACTAGCTTCCTCAGTAAAGTTGCGTTACCTTATAAATAATTATATATTTTTTAGGAACTTCTATAAATAATTTCGTAGGCTATCACTATAAAGGAGTGAAGAAAAAGAAACGGAGCCAGTACTAATCGTGGATCTGTTTTCAAGGCACGTCTGGTCGTATACCGAGAACCACTGAATAGAACCTCAAGTTAAATTACCAGAAAAAATACCCGATTCGTCCCATTGGTCCCTTTAAATTAAGGGAAGGCCTCGTGTTTCAAATGCCTACTCGTATCTCTAATTAAGAGGTAATTTGCCTTTTAATGACAGCTTCTCCCTGTTTGGTTTGGACAGATTTCAATCAAAGGTTTCTCTTTAATTAAAAGTACCAAAGCGTTTTATATAACATTAGCTGTGCTCGCGACTTTTTCCGCTAGAAATTTTGATTCGCGGAACGCTATAATAATATAAAAAATTTACTCCTCATAATATCAGCTATCTGTTAGTGAAAGTCCATCAAAATCGCGCCAGCCATTTCAGAGATTAGCCGAAACATCCAGACAGATAGACAGACTGGCAAAAATATAAAAAAAACACTTTTTGATATTATTTTGACATTGAAAACACACAATTTTATTTAGCTGTATAGATAAGTTCAGTCTTTCGATGAATTTTCAAACAGATTCAAAAGACTTCGATTTCATATTTTTTTGGACTTTGAGTAGAAAATGTTAGTAACAGAAATATGTTAACTATTTTAATTGTAGCTAATTACCAAACATTGGGCGGTATCAGCGTTGTAACTTATTTTTTAAATTATTAGAAGTATAAACAATAATATCTAACATTTTATATACTTTAAAATATGTGACATAAAACATTTATATGGTTTGAGCTAACTAGAAAATTATAAGAGACCAATTTATTAAAAAAAAGGTTTCACAACATTTTTCAAAGTACAAATCACAGTTACAGGATTAGTGTAATTTGTACCTATATACCTACTTATATCTGCGATTTTATAGTCCATTATGATTTCTAAGCCTCTACATCGATTTCGTTGGAGTAATAATGTTACAGTACTATTTATTTTTAAACTTATCTTTTATTCCCTCAATGTTCTTAAGGACCTAAGTAGTCTTTTTACGACACGAAAGAGTAACCATAATCCCAAGTGACGTCAAGTTGTGTTTACTTAGAACACCATGATCAAATTGATCGTGTACGAGCAGAAGGTGATGTCAGGAGCCTTAAGAACAGACGAGCGTGCATGACAAAAACTATGAATGTCAAAGAAGCAAGTGAGGTGTGTAAGAATAAGCCTAAATGGCGCTCTGTTGTTCGTGCCTACCCCTCAATGGACCTGGCGTGAAGTTAATTATGTATGTTGTATGTACTTAGAACACCTGTTTCTTAAAGATATGGACTCGAATCCTAACCGGGAAACATGTACCACTAAGCTGTTTTTTTATTATTTAACGTTATTATCACATACTGATGGTGAATAAAAACGTAATGAAACTAGTAGATTGAGGTAACCGATGTTTCAAACTCACCAATGTGCCTAGGAAAAAGTTAATATGCCGTCTTGTATAAAATATAAATATCATTCATTCACTTAACACATTAAAATTATTAAAAAAATATACACATAATACCTCCAGGTAAAATAGAAATAAATATAATTATAATAAATGAATAAATATATAAACTAAGTACCTCTGGCAACCTTAAAAACTCTTATAGACATATAAAATAGTATACATAAAATAATAGGGACAGATAAAGTTGTTCGCCAAGGGAAGTGTAGGCGCGATAAAAATAAGCCTCCGACTGGACCATAAAATATTATTCTTCATTTATGAAAATTACCAAAAGAAGTATGTAAAAAACGGTCTATTCATTATTCATAGCGAATGTTGCAAAAAATAAATAATTTTTGGATTCGTATTTGAACGGAAAGGGAGTCGGCCCCGAACTGTTATTGGATTAATAATAATGCTTCTAAAAATACATTGATACAATAAAGTAAAATGTATATTTCAAAATCTCCCTACAGTACATTTATGATGAATCATAACAATAAACTTCTGGAATAAGAAGATAATGGTGATTTGATATTTATTTATTTGGGCTTGATAATTTTACGACTTGCCGACTTTTCACTAGATTGCTCGTGACTTACTTTTATTGTTTCTAAGGTATTGAAGTATGGCTTTTGTTCAATCGATTGAAGCAGAACTTACGTAATACGAAAATAACTACAATCTGCTCTTCCACGGCACCGTTCATATCCGTAACATAGCAAACAAACTTTATTAGGGCCTATGCTGATACCAACACATTTATGGAAACTGGCTAGTTAATATGGGAGAATTGAAATCTAGCCATACTGCTTCTAGGTCTCGGTTAAAGAAAAGGTATAACGCTCAAGAAATGCTCCATTGATCTCCTGAAAGATCTTATGTATGCAAAAAAAGGATCCCGAAGAGCACGCAATGTGGAAAAAAAGTAAAATAGTGGACCTCCGGTTCCTGATACTTTGAACGCAACTGGGATTTAACGCTAGGATGACGATCATCTTGTAAAGGATCAAACAAACGTTCAAATACATCCAAACGAACATATTTTTATATTGATGTAGATTTCTAATATCTTTAGATAAACACAAGTAAAACATGCTTAGACTTTTTCATGGTAGATTTTCAAAACATAACAAACAAAAATGACTGCGAAACTTCATCAAATACTAACTTATAGGGGCTTGAATCCACTGGGAACATTTAAATCTGGATCTCCAAAGACGTAGTAAGATTTTCTTGCTATTTTTATGTAGTAAATAAACTTGAACAACTATAAAATGATATGTATGCCTTGGGAAATAAGAGGAGGAAATAGGAGGTTTCATGACTGACTTATCATCAACAGATGAGAATAATTTTGCGGTTCTAGATAATAATTTCATATCTCGTCTTCAGCCAATTAAACCTCTAAGAAGAATTGAAATTTTTATATTTCTTGACTCTAGCATAAAGGCTAACGACCGTTCTGGTAAAAACGTGTTATAACTGTTGCTTATGATGATTAAAATATCAGGGGTATTATCAGCATTACAGAAACTATATTTTGTTGCTACAGTAAAAGTCACCTTTGACTGTCATCTGATCTGCAAAGTGATAATAAGTCTAAAATGGATCCCGCTTTTCCAGAAAGTAGATACTTATTCACTCGTGACTTAAAGAAACATTGAAAGTATCAAGAAACAGGATACGGCAAGGAGTCTTACTATTCAACGGTATGTATTAGAAAAGTAGAAAGTAAATTGCTTTTTCCGTTCGTTTGGTATACTGAAAAACACATCGATGACGTGAACTAGTAGTATGCCAGCCTGCTATTTTGGTGGTCTTCCTTGATACTCTCGAGAATTAGCTACTGTAAAATTACAAGGCATAATCTTCTAAGTACGAATATATAACTATTTTATGAAATGTTTTTGAAGAGATGTTCTGTAGGTAATCCTTGGCTTGGAACTTATTCGTTTAATTGATATGTTATTGAATTGTGTACACAAGTGTAGCGATTTTAGGAAGCAGTGATAAATTTCTACACAATAATGAGCAATGCGACGGTAAGGACAGGCAGCAGGGACCATGTTGAACCATTCGTCTACACTGTGATTATGGGATCGTTAATCAATCAAATCATTTATTGATGAAAAGCATATAGTAGTTCCATAGTTGGATTGTAAAAAAAAACAACAAAGTTCTACATGTTTCTTGCTTCTTAGATTTAAAAATTTCTCTAAACATTGTTAATAGATTATTGTATATAATTTCCTATATTCATTACAATTGTTATTAAAACAACCTACAAAATTACTATCGTAGGATAATGTTCGTTTTTTAGCGTTTTAATTTACAGGTACCTAAAATATGTATCGTTCGCGACCTTAATTTCACTTTGTGAAATAAAATTCATTGCGGCAGTTTTCTAAAAAATAAGTTTTGAGAAACACAACATTTTATATCTTGCCTTCGTTGTTTATGATCTTAAATACGTCACTAATACAAGTCATCATATCAAATATGCTGGATAGTTAATATGTTGACCTTTCTTAGAAAACAGCACAATAGGGCAGTAATAAGCAAATAATAATCCAACGATTTGTCACAATTATGCTGTCGTTCGTTGATTGGGTCACTTATCTGTGGAACTTGAATTGGATTATTACTTTACTTGTCTCCATAATCACCTAAACTACTATGTGTACTATAGATAGGTAGACAATAGTTAATTTTTACAAAAAAGTTAGAATCAAATGCATAGTTTACGATTCTATAAAGAACACACAGACAAACATTCATTTTTATATATAAGAATATATGTGCCTTTATATATATATATATATATATATATATATATATATATATATATATATATATATATATATATATAGAGTAGCTAGTTATGATCACAAGATCCGAAACTTTAGAATTTCTGTCTGTTAGAACATTACGTAAAAACTACCGAATGGATTTGAATAAAATTCAAAACGGAGCAACTTATATCGTGGGGCATAACTTATAGTCATAGATCCCGCTATACAACAACCTTCACCGAGATGTTTATTTGATGAAACTTATTTTATATTTAATTTGATGTGTCAATAAATATATTGCATATGAACCCATATGCCTAACAAATTTCAGTCCAGTATATGATTAATTAATTAAAAAAATTACATATCACCGGTTTATTTATTAAATATTTAATTAATATACTTTTTACTCCAATAAATGACGTCTTTTCCGTGGGATAGACGAAAATAGCCAAAAAAGATAGGCCTGGGATCGTATTTTTTTAGAAACTACTGAACATAATATGACTGAACTCATCGTAATGCTGGCTTATAAGCCAGTATTGATTTGGATTATAATCCAAATCAATACTTAGAATATATTTTTCTCTATAGAAGACGTTGTTTACATAGAATAGACGGATTATCAAAATAGATGGCTCTGCAATCGCGTTTTCTAAATTCAATAATAAATACCTACGTAGTCATAAACAACACGTCATTCATTATATTTATTTAAATCAGCTGGGCTTCGATTTGTGTATGTTTTACTGGGCTGTTGTATAGATTTTATGGAATTATTTTAATTGTTATTATAGTGAAGTTAACAAGAAACAGTTAAGTTTTAGGTCTAAAAATTACAGAATGTATGCTCCTTTAACCAAATATGCTATTTAGAATAATAATATTCCATCAGATATCATTATTCATAATATTTCATAAGTTGTTTTAGTTTCAAACCCATAGTAGTATAAGTATTTCGTTTTTGTCAGTATAGCTTTTACCTATTATTATATTTTTTTAACGTGAAAATGACAGTTTAGTTCACGAGCTTTACGATAATGCTAACGCAGATGTAGCGATGAAGATAAAGCGTTATTTGAGTAGTGGTATTGTAATTAAAGTCATTAACAATAACTTAAAATATTGACAAATAACGTATATGTATACAAATATGTGACTTATATATATATATATATATATATATATATATATATATATATAGACCTAAATAAATTTTTATGTAAGTAAGATAGAGCCAACCAGGTGTTTTTTACGCAGCGTGGCCACGGTGAAAACTCTAGTTCGTATATAAATCTTACTAAAAGATGTATTACAATAATCACACTCCTACAAAATCAGTTTGTAATACGATAATAATGAATCAACATCCCCTTCATTCATTACATATGTAATTATACTTATTTACTAGTATAAAGCAAGACTTAGAATACTATTTATTACTCATACCTGTATCAATCAATACAGTACACTGTTCTGACCCAAATACCACTCACATAATTGTACAGGTAGGTGTAAAGGTGTCTAGGTTTGTCCCGTAATACAACAAAGATATTGTGTACAACTGACAAAAGGTGTATTTCACAAAATTAATTATCCCGTCTTGTTGTTCTAAAGGCTTATATTTGTTTGATTTGTAAAGAGATTAAATTGTAAAGAGGAACTGTGGCCGGCAATTCGTACGCTCTGTTTAATATATTTTATCTTCTAAACCTTGCACGACATACCAATATGAAGATTTAAGATAGAATTGTTGTTATCTATAATATTGTTCGATTCGGTCTATAATTGCGACACTCGAATTAAACTGCCGTTGGAATTATTATAGAGTTTATTAGAACTAAACACGTATAACACAGGTTCAAATAAAACTGAACACAACAAATCCGAACGTAATGCAGAAGGTCGTAATTCAATAAAACGCGCAAATCCCGTCACTATTAGTTTCCCGATTGTATAAACGTCACCTAGTTGTCGCTGAACTGCCACCCTCCTTCAATCAGACCATCGTTTTATACTGCACAAATGCAACGCCCGGCAACGTGGACCGAATTTCCTAGAATAGTCTTGTACTTTATATAATTCCGTAATACCTGGCTAATGGTTACAATAGAACAATAGGCTATTCTCTAAAAACCTATGCCATATAAATAAGTAAACAAAAGAAGACGACCATAAAATAATTATATATTAATTGCTTCTACAAATAAATCTGTACGTGGAATTTGCCTTTGTCGGCGCCTGGGTTGTAACAATATTGTAAAATTCTAAATATTCCCTGTCTGTACATTGAAGCTGTTTAAAAAATAAGTGAAATAAACTATATAAAAGATAGAGAACACGATATATATTTTTTAGATTTGTTGTCTGCTAACCTGGTTGTCGATTTGTTTAATTGTCGGTTTGTCTGTTTGTTCGGGATTCACACAAAAGTATTGGTCCGATTTCGGTGCAATTTTAACTGGTCGACAGCAAATTCTTATACTTAAAATCTAAACTACGTTTTGAAAATTGGAAATCCCGCGGAAATGTTTCTAGGGCTTATTTAAAATGTCCAAATTAAAAGAAAATTCGAATTCCAATGTAATTTTTTCACTGATCAATGGCAAATTTATGTAATAAAATAAGAGAGGAATAAGGATAAGAAATATCACACATATTTCTTATCCCGACAATCCTAGGGAAAATTTTCCGGGAGAGAGTTCGGGTCCTAAAATTACGTTTATTCCGAGACAGTTTTCACTAAAACGATGGCTTACATTCTTTTTTATATACTGCGGTACCTTGTATCCCGGGAATTTTAAATCAAGCGTGGTCCAAGTCGCGGGGTTATCGTAGTAATTCCTAAATTTTTTGTTAAAAACCATTGAGCCCTCTTGGAGCTTGCTTAGATAAATGTTCAGATTGACAAAAAATAGTAAATAGTTTTATTTTACATACATACATACATAACTTCACGCCAGGTCCCTTGCGGGGTAGGCACCACCAGCAGAGCGCCATACAGGTTTATTCTTACATACCTCACTTGCTTCTTTGACATTCATAGCTCTTGTCATGCACGCTCGTCTGTTCTTAAGGCTCCTGACATCCCCTTCTGCTTGTACACGATCAATTTGATCATGGAAGGTGTGTCGTGGCCTTCCGAGACTTCTGCATCCATCCACTTTTGCAGTAAGTTTTATTTTATTACAAACTAAATTTCAAAAACGGTAATTTATGATGAGACATCATATAATTTTGCCTATACTAGTTTCAACTTAAATTATGTCAATTATTCTAAAATCACAAACAGAATAAATATCCGTTCGTGTATAGATATATTATTACAGAGGATATAATTCCAGAAAAAGGGGCAGTTATCGTAGTTATATTTACATGAATGTAGCAACTTAAAAGAATCTAGTATAATATAATTTATCTTACAAATTACATCCTCAAAAAGGAGATAACTTAAAGCTCTGTACACATTTTTTTCATAATTTAACACCCTCGTTTCAAGTACTAATTCAACAAGCTTTCCCCTGTTTATCGTGATCTCCAAAAAACAACAGCGAAGCAGACGGACCGGAACTCTTTTGTTTTCTTTATACACAGTCCTTTTTGTTCATAAAAGGGGAATAGATGGTTCTGTTTGATTTATGAGCCAAATTAAATTAAGACACGGATAACAAAATAAGACATTAATTGAAATAATAAAATATTTGGATTATTTTGTTGTATAATTTAAAGTCCCTCGTAAATATTAACATTTGAGTTCTGTTAAACCGACTTAAAGGTAAAAATAAATCATTATGTTCTCTCTCTCTCTGATTTTCGTCTGCATATCACACACGGCTGATCTTATCACGAAGATTACAAGATCTAGACATACGAAATTTAGTACACATGTATAAGTTTCGTGTGTCTATGAAAATGAACAATCCTAATTGCGAAAATACTGTTACGAGTCGTGGGACTCGAATTCAAATGCCGTTAGAATTACTATAGAGTTTATTAGATCTCTACAAACACGTATAACACAGGTACAAATATAACCGAACACCACATGTCCAAACGTAATGCAGAAATTTGTAAGTTCTTAACGCGCAAAGTCCGCCACTAAAAAAATCCTGATTGGAGTACACACTTCTCATTTCGCTCGCGGTTATCGCTCGACTGACTAATCTCTCAATTGGGGCATTGCTTTATATTGCACAGATGCAACATGGCTCGCCGACCGTGTGGACCGAATTCCCTAGAACCAGTTTGTACTTTTAAATAATATATAAATAAATTAAAGAAGTCTAAGTGCCAAAATGTAATCAAACGTGTTTCTACAGGTATGCCGATTTGTCTTTTGTCGGCGTCTAGGTTGTAACAGTATTTATCAACTATTTTTGTTGAGTGAGTTGAACAGACAGTCGGGCGGCCCATCTGATGGAAAGCGGTTACCGTCACCTATGGACATTTGTGACACCAAACGTGCTTTCCAATGTGCTGCCGCTCTGTAAAGGGGGAATGGAACTTACCCACTAATGTAGGTACACAACTCAAGGTTGTTATGGCGGCATACTGTAGACCAGAGGTGGTAGCCACCCGGTCGTGCAAATACCCGACTACCTGGCTGCGGATTGCTTTATGAATATTAACAATAGAGGCTAGCAGTGTGCTTAAGGGGGCTAGTGCCGGTACACAACCCAGGGTTGTTACCGCTCTTGTCTAAACCTAGGGCGACTGCCATCAAGAGGGATAAATGCGCTCCCTGGCTATGGGTTATTTTGTTGCCTTTTACGACGGGCAGCCGCTCCCATGAAAAGTATTCTTTCTCTATTCCTGTCTGAAAAAAGTTCAACAATTTACTAGATGAATGTAATAAACCCGCAACCTTGTGACGCAAGATAAATTAGCGGATTTCACTCATCTGTAATCTTGATCATATATTGTAATATTTTCCCTCGCCCGTACTATGTTTCTTGGTCAGTTTTCGAACCCATGTTCCTGGAATGAGATACAGGTATACAGGTATTAGCCTATTATTATTTATTAATATTTAAAAGTCAAAATGGTCTTGTTCGTTTGTTCCTGTTTTAGAGTTTGAATCTATCTGAAAACTATCTGAATATCTTGAAATGTGGTAAATGTACGATAACTGCTATAGGCAAATAGTTTCTGTCATTGAAAAGAGGATAATTTCTATGGAATAAAGATCAAAGGTGTAAGTTTACAAAGCCACATGCCAAGTCATTAGTATGTTACTTTAGAAATGGGTTTCTCTTTCAGTATTGTAGTGGTGACATAGCCTGTTATGCCGAATCTAGCTCAAGACTAGCTAAATCAGTGGTTCCCAAAGTGGGCGATAACGCCCCCTTGTGGGCGCTGCAAGCCTAAAAGGGGGCGGTAAGTGACCCAGAAAAAAAATGGGCATCGGTAGGTGTAGCCTATAAGAGTTAACTTGAGACCTCAGCGCCTTTGTGTACTACCTACAGCGCTTAGGTCTCAAGTTAACTCTTGCGGACTATAGTAAAAGTCTCGTTTAGAATGAACGTTTAATCTCGTTTAATTTGACGTTATAGTGTTTTTTAAGTAGGTGAAAAAATGGGGGCGCTAAAAAAAAAATTATTCTCAAAGTGGGTGGTATACAAAATAAGTTTGGGAACCACTGAGCTAAATTAATATAATTTTGAATTATAGTGATATTACACTTATCGACGATAAATCAATTTTCTTGAAACGCACATAATTGAAAGGACATATCAGTGCTCAAAATGGTATTGAACAATTAAAATTTATGTTTATATGAATAAACTTTAATCGATTCATCCAAATTGATTCGCATGATATCGACTTAATTGTATGTCTCAATATATTGTTACGAGCTACAGGACTCGAATTACTATGGAGTTTATTAGAACTGTACAAACACGTATAAAATAGGTACAAATAAAACTGGATGCAACCAGTTCACATTGTATAAACTGCACGATTCAATTGCACGCGAAAAGTCCGTCACTATATCGCTAATCGAAAGTACTACACAGGTCTTACTCGTATCGTAGTCGTCGCTTGACTTCCCCATCCCTCCGTTCGGGCATTGTTTTATATTAAACTGTATAATACCGAACAAAGGGGCCGCATTATGAGTTAATCCGCCATCTGGAAAGCTTCGACGCATTGCAATAAAAAAAGGGATTAGTTGGACTTTAATTACAGCCATAAAATAAATACGATAATAATAGACGTCTTTAAAGTGTAAACACGAAGTAAACAAAAGAACGCCGAATGCAGGAATGGCAATAAATGGCGTTTTACGACATGCAGCTACTTTGTCGTTATGTAACAATATCATATGAAAACTTGAGATTCAATCATAATCCAACATTTTTAGAGATTGTGACCTATATATTATATATTTCCAGTAAAAGAAAATACAAATAAAGCGTGGAGAAACACATTATTTTAGTGGACCTTCTTAACACAATTAGAATGCTAAGCTCACAACGGAACGGACACCATTAGCGTTCACCCTTATAATTAAAATAAACCAATTACCAAAACGTAGTAGCACGAACGTTGCGCCAATATTAATAAGCCTATGATTACATGGACAGGTGAACTTGCCAAGATATAAAAAAGGTTTAGGTTCGCAAATTTCGCCGGTATGTTTTATATAATATGTCCAAAATAGAGTTTTTGGTTCTCTACCCTGTGAAAACTATCGTATTTTTGAGATAATATGAAACATTATATGATATATATTATTATTTATAATTATATCATCATTATAATTACATACTTAATATACATATTAAGATAAAATAAGTAGGTGACCTTTTATTTATTATAAAGATCGGGTCAAGAACTCTCGCATCCGCGGCAGTCTTCATGTCCGTAACATAGCAGACAAACTGCAAGAGTGTCGCTAACGCTGTTGCGGGTACGTTTTACGGAGACCGGCTAATTATGTGGTGAACAAATATCTATGCCGCCTCCGCCAGGTTCCGGTTCAAGGGGAAGGCCAAGAAATGTTGGCTTGACGTTATGAAAAATCACATGCGTGCCAATGGTCTCGAAAAGTAAAAAAAAGAAGAAAAAGTAGGCAAGCGGACCCTGGGCGTCGCAGTGAACGCTCCGAACGCAAACGGGATTTAACGCTCGGATGCTGATGAGGTAGATAACACTTTACTCACCTAAAAAAATTATTACAAAAATACTTATTTACAATATTTCTTCACGAAATAATAGGCAGCTTTATTCCTATTTGTGTGGTTTTGACTGAAATAAACAGTCATTTTAGTATAGTGTTTGTTCAAAAGTTAAAACCATGTATATAATGTTAAGGCTTATTATTGCATTATATTAAAATTTACTTATATGTACAACAAGCTGACCCAGCGAACTTCGTACCGCCATATTTTCTGAAGTCCCAAAAGATTTTGTTTCATGACACAAAAACAAAATCACTATAATCGGTCCAGGTGATTAGGACGATTCTAGAACCCGATCTCAGCGCTACCTACCGCTTCTAATTGCGAATCTAAACCTTCCGGGAACGCACTCAAACAAAATCACCAGAATCGCTTTCGGTGATTAGGAGGATTCTAGAACCCGATCTCAGCGCCACCTACCGGTTCTAATTGCAAATCTAAACCATCCGGGAACCCACTTAATCACACATTCATTCATTGGTGCTCCACTCCTATTGCTCTTAGCATGATGGTATATAGCCTATAACCTTCCTCGATAAATGAGCTATCTAATACAGAAAAAAAGAAAATCAAATCAGACCAGTAGTTCCTGAGATTAGCGCGTTCAAGCAAACAAACAAAGAAACAAACTTATCAGCTTTATATATTAATATATATAAGATAAAACACTCTCACCGACACCACACCCTGTCAAAATCTCTGCTTCTATTATGTTGCAGAGAAATTATATTCAGTCTGTTATAAGCTGTTTAAGAAACTAAAGGTTTTTAATTATCCCACAGAGCTCTTTAATTTTTCGGCATTAAAAGTATCCTATATGTTGACCAGAGATATAAGCTATCAGCATAAAAAATTTCATGTAAATCGGTCCAGTCGTTTCGGAGATTAGCCGGTACAAACAGACAGACAAATAGAGAAACAAAAAATTTGAAAAAATCCAAATACGTTCTATTTCACTTATTACACCCCCCTGACTCGGTTTTTACCATTTTTTTTAATTGTACAGAAATTCGACCTCTATAATTTTATTACATGTATAGATTGTATATATTATATCAAATTGTACGTCAAGTAAGAGAAAGGATTGGATTAAGTAACACATGGCTGTGTTTTTAAAAATTAAGGTTGATTGATTGAAGCAATATGGGAGTGTATGGATGTAGCCTAAATATGCCTTCACGCATCTGGTGACGGTTGGAAAATTCGGCATAAACGACCGTATTAAGTACATCTGTGCACGTGAGGTCGGACCTTAACGAAATTAGATTCGGCTGTAAGGGCCATGGCGATCTATTAGTGTTAATGGTTATAGGTATATGGGTATTATAGTTTGCAGTTACATTCTATTGGACCAAGTGGAATTGGAAGTTTCTTAGGATAGATATGCAGCTATAAAGACATCTAATGATGAAATTAGTTTGAAAGACAATATGGTATCAGTTATAGCTTGGCTGAATTAAAAATTCATTTAACTCAACAACTGAAAGCAACAAAGTTATACTATATCTTCAGCGGTTTCGTCTGTACGGAACATCTAGGGTTTTTTTAACTTCAGATCCGCGCACACACACACCTACACTAATGGTCTCACTTATAATCGTTTGTTAAATTTTAAGAAACTGCTCAGCAACTGATTAGTGAAAATCTTACCCATAAACTCCTATTTAGTCGAATATTTTGGGTACCACCTAATCCACCCACCTAAGTTAATCATTCAAATTTCGTTTATTCGTTCGTAAATTTCGTTCGTTTATCTGTGCTCCGCTTAGGCAAACAACAGGTAATACACTTTTATAAGTAAATAAAAGATATTAATTGATTAAGGTCTGATTCTCGATATCTAATAGTTTCTTAACGTGATTATTGTAAGTATGGCCGTATATGTAAATGTTATTAAGCATTACCGGCCATACTTATAATAACCTCGTTAAGAAACGATCAGGCATCTCATAATTAAGAGAATCAGAATCAGACCCTAATCAATGAATATCTTTTTTTCACTTGTAAACGTGTACTACCTGTTTTTTATCTAAGAGGAACACAGATAAACGAAATTTGAATGATTAACGTAACCTACGTTAATCATTCAAATTTCGTTTTATTTACTTATAAAAGTGTATTACCTGTTGTTTGCCTAAGAGGAGTACAGATAAACAAACGAAATTTACGAACGAATAAACGAAATTTGAATGATCAACTTAGGTGGGTGGATTAGGTGGTACCCAAAATATTCGACTAAAGAGGAGTTTATGGGTAAGATTTTAATTAATCAGTTGCTGAGCAGTTTCTTTAAATTTAAGAAACGATTATAAGTAAGGCCTTACATGTTTACATAAAATACATACATAAACATCATTATTAAGTGTTAATACAAAGTTCACATCGACACGGCGGGAGACATCTTGTAGAAGAATATCGTCAAGTGGAGTAGTAATTTTAGGGCAATGAAAGAAAATATGCTCAAATATCTCTTCAGCTAATACTCATTTCAATAGGCATCTAGGTAAGCATACTCCATTATAAACCACGTCATCACCCAATGCCGAGTGAGACTGTGGTCAAACACAAACTTATAAAATCACAAAAATGCACATGGTGTAGATAGATAATTAAAAATATTGTTAGATACTGGCAAAGAAATGCACACCTGGTTAATAAACCAGGTGTGCATTTCTTACATTACCTTTCCCGCATTTGGACTTATTTTGCTTACTCTGTGTTTAAAATTTGCAATTAGACAATAGCCTATTGTTATTGTTTTTGTTTATGACCGTTCGCAGGAATAATTAAGCAGGTGTGCAGATTACGTTTACTTGGAAAACCTCAGTCCACGCAGTCGAATGTTGTATTGTACAATTTAATATAAAACAATGCCCAACGGAGGGGCGAGGCAGTCTAGCGAGAACCACAATCAAAGCAAGACGAGTGCATTCGATAGGCGATATAGTGACGAACTTTGCGCGTGTTATTGAATCGCGCAGTTTGTAATTGTAATGGTTGTATGCAGTTATATTTATATGTTTGTATTTGTAGAATTCTAATTAATTCTATAGTATTTCCGACGGCATTTTAACTCGAGTCCTGTAGCTCGTAACAATATATAAAATATACCATAGGCACATCATAAAAATAAAGACTTTCGTTATTGTAAAATTTGATACTTTTTAAGATAAAGTTCTGAACACAACTGTTTATTTATAGAACATGAAGTTAAAATTCATATTTCGTCGTCTCGTTCACTTGACTATTTTATTAAGTCAGCGAGTGCTGAAAATGGTGTCAAACTAATTAAGTATTGTAGCAACATTGAGAGTCAAATTATGTTGATATTTTCATCCGAATTTTTAAAGCAACACGGCAGTGAACTTATACTTTAATTAGTGATAGATTCATGTTCAAGAAAGTATTTTAATAATGGGAAATTTAAAATAAACGCGATAAATGGTTTCCGATGGTAATTGTCAGGCTTTGCTTTTTTAAATTTCAATATGTGTATATACATTCATTACGTTTTTGTTTAAAAACAAATATTTTACTATAGTTATAGCTAGCTGCATTCATTATTATTCGCAAGGCAGTTTGATATGTGTTATGTTCATATGTTGTAGAAACCACTACAATGACACGATGACGTTAAATAAATATTTTCAGGAAATGTCGACATTATCGAAAATATCACAGAGTAAGTAACCTATTTAGCAAAAATGGAACCCTAGTAAAACGTCATTGTTCGTCCGCCCTTCTGTCCATCTGCCTATGTATGTCACACCTATTTTTCGAGAACAACTTACTGGGTTTATGTAGTAATAATATTTGTAGAAGTAATTGTATTTGTCAGGAAAGTGTTTTCTGAACGACGCCGACGGTAGAAAATTATTATAAGTCACTCTGCCATCTTATATTCTCCCGCTTGTCTTACCTTATCTTAGCTACCATGTAGACAAGTAAATGAAGAAATATGTATATAAAAATAATGTAATAATGTTTTTTAAGGCTTTGCATCTCAGTTTTTGTATATCTACAGAAACCTTCACTATATTTGTACTGAAACTTACCTGACTGTCTTTTAAGAGCTGGTCAAAAATATTCTAAATAGCTATAATTAAGGCCTAGTAGAACTAAATTCTCATATATTATTATGACAAATAAAATGGCTGATAAAAACATATAAATATCACGAAACAATATTCAATAATCTCTTTTGTCTATAATATATATACATACATAACTTCACGACAGGTGAAGTTATGTATGTATATATCCCTTGCGGGGTAGGCACGAACAACAGAGCGCCATTTAGGCTTATTCCTACACACCTCATTTGCTTCGATGACATTCATAGCTTTTGTCAGCTCATATATATATAAAAAAATATCAGCCCATTAATGTCCCACTGCTGGGCTCGGGCCCCCCTTATAGGGGGGAACGGACAGTTTACCCACCACGCTTGTCCAAGGCGGCTTGGCAGGTTTGACACATCAACCGATGTGCAGGTTGCATCACCATGTTTTCCTTCACCGTTATTAGCACGTGGTAATTGTAACAATTTGCACATTCGATCAGGAAACTTACTAAGTGGTGCATGCGTTCCGGTCAGGGTCGAACCCGCGCCCTTCGAGTCTGGGGCGCGTGCGCTAGCCATTACGCTACTACGACTTATATATATACGCTATTTATTATTTCTTTGCTAAAACTTAAAAACAGCTTAAACAAAACCTTCCATCATTGCTATCTACAAAGAAATCTGAAACATCGCCTCGCAAAGGTCTGTAATTTGCAAAATTGAGATGCGTGAGGCGCAGAGGAATGTGAATAAATAAGATACAGAGTTCACACACGAAGCTAACTTGCGGCAAGGGATTGTAAGTAATAATGCACAAAATGAAATTCAAATCGTACATATCGTATTTTATCACGTTTCTTTGAAATTCATGTCAAGAAGAAATTGTTATTTGAAAATAGTAATTCAAAATAATTATTGCAGCTTTATTTTACACCAACTTTTTTATTGCACGAGCTTAGAAGAAAGGCAGACGGCTCACTGGATGGAAACCGAATCACCTTCGCTCAATGGACATTTGTATCACTAAAGGTGCGACAAATGCGCTGCTGCTCTCTTAAAGGAGACTGGAATCTGGCAACTAATACTGGAATACAATTCAAGGTTATTATGGTGGCATACTCTAGACCAGGGGTGGTAGACATCCAGACTTATAAACACTCTACCACCTGGCTGTGGGTTGTGTTGTTGCCTCCTACGACTGACCGCTTGGCCTCAGGAAATTGTGTTCTTTCTCCGTTTCTGCTCGGTATCACAATATCACTTAGTGCTTTTTACGTCTAATTTTGCTACTCCACTTGCGCGTTCTTCGGTATCATGTGAGATCGTCAGCGCGCATGTCATTCTTTACGACGTCAAATTGGCATTATTTCTACTTTCTGCCAAAAGTCTCTTTCTAAGTTTCTTTCTGGCGAAGATAGTAAGAGCATCTAGACAGATGGCATCCACTTGAATAGCCGATTTCTGTATTGCAGTTTCTCCGTTGTTTTATATAAGTTACTATTATACTGAAAACCAATGTATGTAAAAGATGAACATACCTACATATTTTCCATGGATCATGGTGTTACGTTTCCATATCTAATAGTTTATTAGTTTTTCACTAATAGTCACATGTCACAAAAAACATGATTCTTATAGGATACGGCATACAAAATTTTAGATATTATTATTTCAGACAAATTACTAATTTATTTTACGCTAGGCTGTCTCGAGAGATAATTTTTCGTGATAAGGCCACCTGTGTCTTTGCCAAAAATTATTATTTTGGTGAGCATGAAAGTGTTATCTAATCATATATATATTTCCCATTATATGATTAGATAACACATTCCATTATTACAGGCAACGTTATAAAAATTTGTTTCTATCTTATAGGATAATTTGGGTAATACTAGACATTCATGAAGAGAATAACCGGGCAAATGTATAAGGACAAAGCTTAGTGAACAAACAAAGACAAGAATAAATAAAATATGGATTTAGATGGTATCATACTATTTAAGGTCATATTTTAAACAAAGCCAATAAACGAATGCGATGTATAGCGTTCACCTTTTTATGTGTTGATTGATTAATTAATGATCTGTATGTACCTAAAAGACAGAATAATAAGTTTGAACACATTATAATTAGTAGTTCAGGAACAATATCATAATTATACGTACGAAAGTTTGTCTCTGTTATATTTACTCATATGACAGATAATACAAATCTCACGGCCTGTATATAACGAATATACGTATTATGATACTCACGAAATGAATTTGAAACAGGCCTCAGGCATCCAAAGCTTTTGTCTCAAAATATATAATGAAATTTCTTTTGTGTTGAGACAGAGTTTAAAATTTCACATATTAGCAAACGTCTACTTTTATACCAAATTATTCTCCATAGATATATAAAATAAAATAGATTTGTATTATTAGCTCTGAATTTAGATAACTCCTGTTACAGACTATGCCTATCAATGAGAAAGAATTTATTTCAATTACTTTTATTTGTTATTATTTTTTTATTAAAAAGTTCTTTAATACTTTTAAAGACAAAACAACTTAAACAGCTTCTCAAAATTTGTCTATTCATTGCCATGCATTTTATTAAAAATTTTGTATAAAGACGGGTTAAGTTAGTATATAAACTACACCAGAAACATAAGAGAATCATATAAAACTCCTAGCATATTTATCCCATAAACAATATCGAAAACAGTTAAAATATCATTTCTGGAATAATCCCCAGCAATAAAATAACTCTACGATGTTATTTTCTGCAGGATACTCCCAAAGGTAACATGTAATATGTACCTATTGTATTATTTAAATTTGTCGAAGACGCGTCTGTACCATAGGTAACATGTGTCAGATTTACTTGCAAAAATATTCATATTTTAAGTTTTCAATCGGCAGGATTGGCCCACAATTTCCAAGTCGCTCAACGGGCTATTGAGCGAGCTATGTTGCGTGTATCTCTTATGGATAAAATTAGAAATAAGGATATCCGTAAGAGAACCAAGATAACTGACATAGCTTGCAAAATTAGCAAGTTACCAATACCGACCAATAGCCGATGGAGCAGACGAGCCCTGTAGTGTAGACCGCGTCTTGGTAAACGTGGTGTCATACGCCTTCCAGCCCGATGGACCGAGGACCTGTGCAAGATCGCTGGTAGGCGCTGGATAAAGAAATCAGAGGACAGGGATGAGTGGCGTCGTCTTGTGGAGGTGAAGCGTCCAGCAGTGGACTGCGAATGGCTGACGACGATGTACTCTAACAGGACTAACTGCAATTAGAACAAGAATAAACCTTGATCGGACTTAGTTCCTTAATTGACGAAAACTTCTGTTTTTCAGTATGACATTGCATAAAATATGTTGATCTATGATTTCTGAAATACCTACATAAATATTTCATCAAAATTGATAAAAACTTAATCAGTGCTAGTCATTAATTACTAACTTATATTTTTTTTACTAATAATATTATTGTGTATTTTATTAATATGTATTGGACTGTGTTGTCTCCAAATAAATAAATAATTATTATATTATTAATACCGAAGGAACATCATTTTCATATTTGTACAGGTAAACATAGTCTAGTTATAAGTTAAAGAAGTAAATACGAAAACGAAATTTTAAGTAATTTATCGAAGAATAAGTGATATTTATTTTTCTCTTAGTTACACTTGTGTTGCATTATTAACTAATTGGCATCTCGTTTCTGTGTGTTTTAATGGTTTGCCACGTTTTATTGTTTTCGAACTGAAACCGTCGTCTTGTGTGAATTTTTGTTGTTTACGAATGCTTTTATTTCGGTGCAAAATGTGTTTTGCAATATCTTCATGATCTTGTTATATGTTTTGTTACATATACCAGCACAGTTACGACATTGTCTTACTGACGATAAGGCCATGTTAAAACTATACA
Source organism: Dendrolimus punctatus (assembly GCA_012273795.1). Classification (NCBI taxonomy): domain Eukaryota; kingdom Metazoa; phylum Arthropoda; class Insecta; order Lepidoptera; family Lasiocampidae; genus Dendrolimus; species Dendrolimus punctatus. The sequence goes on from CM022541.1 coordinate 2,765,451, forward strand.
TGCGTGAATATTTGGGCCATTTTTAGGTACATACATGTTTAATGCGATGTCATTTTACAAATTCACCAAAGTGATCATTTTTACATTGTATTACATACGCGACCAGATTGTTAAGTCTGTTCTTTTTCTATCTACTTTATTTCATTGTTTTTGTCTATAGTTGTTATCTTTGTATAGAATATCATATATTTTTTCTTTATTTGGTAATTTTATTTATACAATACCCTAGATACCAATCGATATTACAAACTGATTTAAATGCTACTTTAATTTACTGAACCTCTTTGAACTAAGAAACCATCCAAGTAATTATCTCTTTTCTTTATCAAGACACTTTGTTAGTTTTTTTAATAATAATTAGTTAGAATACAGGGCTAGACTTTTAAAAATATAGCTATAGTTTGATTTATAATACTAATTCAAAAGATTCCTTTAAACCTACAAAAGTGAGTTATAATTAAATTTTCACTACCAAAATCCATATAGCAGTAAGGCAACGGTTCTAAGACTGACTATTAATATATAATTATAGTATTTACTATATAAATTAATAGTCAGTCTTTTACTAAGGTAGTGATTTTACTAAGGTACTTTTATTGTCACTTTTAAATAACTTTTTATTTAAAAGTGACAATAAAAGTACCTTAGTAAAATCACTCTTGTTTACGTCATGAATATTTTAATTTGAAATCAATTAACATTTGTACTAATAAATATTGAAATAATTGATTTCAAATCTAAACAATTCATTGTTTGTCCTGTCAGATGAATGCAGGCATTGTTAAAATATATTTAAAGTTCAAAATACGGGAATTAAAATACCATTTCAAAAGCTTCAAAGCGCATTGTTTTGTTTGCAGGGAAATTAATTAACACCGAAACGACGGAAACTTGCAACAGTTTTAAACAATACAAGAAACGTTTTGTAGAAAACAACATTCAAAGCATATTTAAAGATTAGCTAACTTATTTGGCTAAAGAAAGGATTTAGTGCTTATTAAAAATTACCTAGGGATTTTTAAGAACGCATAAAATAAATATTTAATACAAATATCTTTATTAAGCCTTTAAGAAAAACAAAGTACAAAAATGAATGAATGAAGAATGAAACACATTTTAGAGGCTAAATCACTGTACAAGATGTTAACTGGTCTCTGACTCTCAAACTAGGTACAACTTACCTGCAAAATGAGTCAATCAAAGGTTCCTCACGCCAATCGACCGTGTTAAAATTTAAGTTTTAATGTAGTATGTATGTGGTCATGTTCATGTGCATATAACTTTATATTTGAATGTATATGTGCGTGTGTGTGCCTGTGGAGAATATAATAAGGAAGAAAGTAGGATAAAAGTTTTAAGTGTATTAAGTAATTTAACAAGCACTTCAGTAGCATCATAGTTAAACGAGAGTAAATATTACATAATATATTGATAAATTATAGGCTACTTTTCCAAATAACTTTAACATTATTCACTGATATTTGTGTTCCGTCACCGCAGCCACTGGAAAGTAGCCGAAACATCAAAATAAACATCACATAAAATGCCGCGCCTAATTAACTTAAGAAAATACTATCGTATATATCGTACACGTATGTATATGTAGTATACGTTCGTGTATAGTATACGTTTTCTGGACAACGCAACTCATCTCATTTTAATAACGACCTATTAAATCTTAAACAGTTGAGAAGCTTACGCCGATTAGAGAATTTATTTGACTTATTTATTGTATATATTATTACAATTAGTAAGTGGACGATGAAGTAAAAACATCGTAGTAAAACCTTCTCATCGAGATAACTGACAAGTATATGTATAATATGTAACAACAGCCCATAAATGCTCGATCCTTCCACTGTAGGGAATGAATAGTATACCCGCCATGCTTGTCCAATGCGTCTTGGCAGGTTTGACACATCGATTATCTCGATGTGCAGGTTGCATCACGATGTTTTCCTTCACCGTTGTTAGCACGTGGTAATTGTAACAATATGCACATTAAGTCAGAAAACAGCCTAAGTGGTGCATGCGTTACGGCCAGGATCGAACCCACGACCTGGAGTTTAGGATGCCTGTGCTAGCCATTACCCTACCACGACTTCATGTGACAAGTGACAAGTGAAACCTGCTAATCCTTAAAAATGGGAGGCCCGATCTCAGCAGACATTTATGAGCAAATATTATTATGACCTCTGTTATGTAATTTCAAAATAAGGATGCATTGACTGGTCTAAACAACTCTGCTGCGGTTGATATGTGGAGTTACTGCGTCAGGAACCCTCGCATCCGCAGCAGTCTTCATGTCCATGACACAGCAGGCAAACTGCAAAAGAATCAGCTACGTTGTACGGTCGAGTTTAACGTACTTCATCAAGATGTTTGGACAACCAATATCTAGCTACTATATTGCATCTTCTAGATCCCGGTAGAAGGGGCAGGCCCAAGAAATGGACACAATATTATGAAATGGAATTTTGCAAGTGAATGACGTTGGTGTGCTAATTTAATACACACATAAATAGTGTATATAACTATGACACAATACATATACCTAAAATGAATAAAAAAATCTTGGATTGTGATGAGTAAACAATAAAGACGGTGGATGAAGTCATCCTCCAAATATGACGATAGGTACTCCTCCAGGAAGTTGATTGTGTAGCTTTAAGGTTAACGGAGACAAAGCTTTGTGAAAGTTACGGGTTCACCAGATTACTAGTTCCCATTCAGTCCGGGACTACAGAGACTATATTAAATTGATCAGTAGTTCTGAAAGGCGTATTTGATTGAACATATAAATAAAACATGAGAGAATGTTCCAAAGTTATTTATTCTGTAATTATTTAATTCTTCAGAAACTCGCCTATGGAAGTTTGCAACAATAGACGTGGCATCAATCAATACGCTGCCAACCTTGAAGAAATTTTATGAAACCCTTTTTGAAAGACTCCATATCGTAGCGCTGTCAGCAAATATCCTACCAATTGTTTTTGAGTTAAATAAAATAAATTAAAGTTATTAGAAAATTATGATTTGTTTTAAAATATGATTATAACACATGACCACTGAAAAATGGATTAATCTCTCAATTATATGTGGGGCGGTCATCACTAATGTTCAGTTTTTTTTTGCTACTACATCGCCGTGCCTAACGGCATATTGAACACGCTTTCATTTAAAATATTCAGATCATTATACCAAGCTCCTACATTTTAATACTCATAGTCACGGTCATTTCACTAGATTACTACTAGTATCTTTCATGGTATAAACAAAGTTGTAAATAAAGTTATTGTAATGCAATGAATTCCATATTCCAAAGATTTATTACATGTTTCCTGTATGACAGGAGATATGGTTATAACTAATGACTATAGTAAATGAACTTGAGGTTACCTGCTCTCGACATACGTGATTGTCTTGACGTGTGAGGTAAAATATAGAACTTTCTTTCATATTTTCGGTTTAATTTCTTTAAAAGTATTTACACTTTCCGCTCCATATTAACTATCATCCATCAAAAGCATAATGTTACTTGAAAGATTATACATGTTATTGCATTGACGCGGTGTATTGTTTTTTACTATTTTCCTTATGAGAAAATATGAAGAAAACTGGAAGAAATAAAATGAAACTGAGAAGAGCAGTGAACATTGTGCACTTTGCAAAGTTATTGTTGTTCTCGCTGCACTGCTTCATAATATTGTGCATTATAAGTTTTTAAAAGGACAGCAGTTTTTCAATGAAATAAAAGTTGCAAAGTTTTATGTTTTTTGAGAAAATTATGTATTGCTATTCTCTCTTTCTTTCCACCATCTACCAATGATTTGGGGACGGCACAATGTGACTTCGCTAATCGTCTATTCTTGCATACGTTCTCTGTTACACCTGAAATTATTATCATGTCATCCTTCGCACAATCCATCCATCTTTTTTTTACAATTATGTGTTGTGTTGCGGACAGAGAGCACCTCCTTGACCCGCTTGATAGAGCACGCCTTCTCCGTGCTCCACACACCACTTACGTCCATAGGTCACGCAGTTATCAGCTAGACGTCGGACAGAAAATATCACATAAGCAGTGGCCTTGACGGCTAAAACGCCACACACCATTATTCTTCGACTACGCTCTCTCTACGATTATTATTATTACCATTATTCTCTGTACTCGTCTATATTTAAATAGCAAATATTGTAAATATCAAACTAATAAGTCATACAGTCAACATCGAGTTTTATTTGGAAGAAGCAACAGCCACCAATATATTGTCTTGTGATTTTTCAAATACTTGCTGTTTCTTCTCCTACTGATTAGCATTAGTACTGGGATCATTTTGATCAAAACAACCATATTACGAGGATTAGTTTTAACTGTTTCAATTACAATTATTGGAAAATCATTTCTCGTACAGCTTATCAAGCTTAGACATAGCACTGATGGGATCACAATGGATGCGATGTTAATTGCCTGTCAGAAACAAACGGGGTCACATTAAGCCCTGGTCTTGCTAAAATGTTTTAAGTCTATCAATCAGCAATGAATGATTACTGATTTTAATATGGATAGAGCAGAAGTACAGTGCAAAGTAAGCATATTTGGGACAACCAGTTGGCTGACCTAAATATTACGTAGGACAGCAGAGAATAGCAAAAAAAGGTCGATAAGACAACGAATATAATTAGTTAGTAAATGATTAACAACGAATTAAACTATTTCATTATAATCAGCTGTTTATTATAAATGAGTATACTAAGAACAAACGTTATAACGTTCTTATAAAAATGGGGAGGTACAAGTGCAGCAGTGGCACATTTGTGTGTAGATATTTTTTTATTCCTCACCTGTTCACCTACGCTGTTCTTCGGAGCCCAGATCATCATCGTATTTGTTCGCATACTATTTCTTTTTTTTTGTTATTTTATCTTCTTGTATGTGATGATATTACAATAAAAGTATTGATGAATTCGTTTCACGTCTTCAATTCAAACAAAAATACTCTCGTACAATAATCTAATAAAACAACTTGAATCCAAATTCAAAGGAAAGTCACTTTTTCCCTTTGATAGCAATTCTTTACAAACTAGAATTGCCCGAGTGCATTCTACTGTGAAATGCAGTACCAATTATACGAATGCACTTATTTTAACAAGCTGCGACTCGTCGACCATAATTTTCTAAAGAAATTGTGCATTTAGCGGAAACGTCGATATTTAAACTATCGTAGTACATATTGTTACAAGTTGGGCCACCTGCAAATCTATAGACAAAGCATATTTATTACCTGCCGCGGCGTTTGAGCTTATAACATTGAAACTGTTTACTTTGTATTTAAAATTTGTACATAGAACAACATAGAACAGACTATTGTGTATTGTACTCGTTTAAGGCTGTGCGCTGGCATGATTACGCAGGTGTGTGGATTACGTTTTCTGGGAAATTGCGTCAACGCTTGCCAGGTAGATATATTGTATCGGTGCATTATAAAGTGATGGCCCAATGGTGAGATGGTCAGTCAAGCGACGATTACGATACGAGCAATAGTTATGTACAAAGGGTGGTCTTATCTCTAAATAGCTATCTCTTCCAGACAACCCCAATACAGTCGTGTACAGTACATACATTAATGACAATAAATCTTTTTCTCTCTTTCTTTCTAACTAAACGCAGATGAAGTCTCGAGCACAATTATTATTAACTAAACTCATTTAAAAGACATTAAAGACGTACAAAACGTCAAGCGAAACCCATATAATCCATTAGTACTCACTAAATAGCGTCCTTTAGAATATATTTTGGGTATAATCATAAAAACGGATCAACGTGTCTGAAGAAGCCTTTCAAAAACGAAAAGGTGAATAGAATTATGTTCATTTAAAGCCACATAAAGGGCGGGGACTTTTATTAGCATTAAAAGAAAGGAAGATTTTCCTTTTGCCTTTCTGTTGAACTCATATACTCAAATTCAAGTCAAGTAGTTGAGTCAGTCTTATTGTCTATTTTGGACAAAATTACAGCCAAAATGTATTTTATACATTTCATTTTAAGTATGTATATGCAAGTCGTGTGAGTCGTAGTAGCATAATGGCTAGCGCACGTGTCCTATACTCAAAGGGCGAGGGTTCAATCCTAGGCGGAACGCATGCACCACATAGTCCGTTTTCTGACCTTATGTGCATATCATTACAATTACTACCTGCTAACAACGACTTAACCGATGTTTCAAACCTACCAAACTACCTTGGACAAGCCTGAATTTTACGAGGTTTTTTTATCCGTGCAGAAACGAAAAAAGAATAACATTTTCTGCGGCCAGGCGAACTGTCGTAAGAGCCGACAAAAGCGCCCCACAGTCAGGTTGCTTTTGCCCACCTGGATGGCTACCACTTCTGATGTAGAGTATGCCTCCATGACAAGTTTGAATTGTGGTCCGGCTTTAGTGACCATGTACCAGTCTTCCTTTAGAGAGTGCCAGCACATTAGTAGTTAGTACATTAGTAGCATCTTTGATGTTACAAATATCTATAGGCTTTCTATCCGGTGGGCCCTCTGCCTGTCTGCTGACCTCATGCAATAAAAAATGAATCAATTTTGTTGAAAGACACAGAATTTAAAGAAGAAAGAATACGACGGTTCTCAATGACATTGAACGATTCAAGTTTATATTTATATGAATCACTTTGATTGATTCATCCAAATTGAAAGACAGAAATGAACCATCTGATATCGGATCAAGTTTTCGAGCCCCTCACATTACCAGATTAGATAAAATTATCTAATATTATATTAGGTTGTCTTGAAGAGATCGCAAAGCGATAACACCGTCTATTTTTTCGCCTAAAAATAGAATAACAGGTATGTGTTATTCTTCTGTCTCTTTATTTTGAGAGCAATAAATTGTTCTTTATCTTTCTATATACAATCTATACCCGCATAAAAACTCTCGCATATAAATATTTCATGTGCAAATTTTATCACCTCCATTATTAGTGTTAAGTACACTGTGCAACTGAGTTAGAGCGGTTATTTGTTGCGATGCCATTACGATCGGCCCAATAAAGTGAACACCGGAAAATCCCTTCGGTTATTTAGAACGGTTGTTGTTACGCTCTAAGTGTTAATGGGTTTCATTTTCAATATTTTATTAGCAGAGCAAATATTTTTGTTAAAACAGTTGTTTAGAAGCGGTAATAGGCTAATATTTTTTATTTACTGTAATATTCTATTTTGAAACTAAATATATCATTTATATTTTCTAATACTTATCAAATGACTGTTGATAAATATTGCAACATATTAAGAAACACCCAGGAAGTTAGTAGAAAGGTAGTCAGAAAGCAACAAGGAGGGTCAATTGACTGCCACCTCCGTCAGTTCGCCAAATCATCCATGTAGTTAGTACCAAAGTACAATATGTAGAAGACTGGTATATTAAAGAAAAAGTAGTAAAACAAGTACCGAGACCGACGAAAACCGAAAAAATTTATCCTTTCACACACGTAGATTGAAATACTTTTTATTTATTAACAAATTTTACTCATATATAAAATAGTCTGGATAGATGATTGGGGGACCGAGATATGGGGCGCAAAGTTAGGGAAATGTCCAGCAGTAGACAGCGGTTGGCTGTATGTGTTGTATGTATATATAAGATGGTAATTAATAAAAATAAAAGCATCCACAGGATTGATATTTTCACATAACCAAGTAAATTTGAATACTAGAACCATAAATAACTGATCTCAGAGAGCAGGACAGACCATCCAAATACTTTTTACTCTAACGTAGTTTTTACTACAGTCATATTGAAATAGCTGCTAAGCAACGAAGCGAAATTCACGATAAAAAATTATATTCGGATTTAATCGAAATTTTACACTTAGAGTTTATCGAATTCAAAACCTTAAGCCGTGCTCACAATGCTGAGAATCATAACTTTGATGAGAGTATATATCTGCTTTTTAGCAAAAACCTACGTAAAGTTAAGGAATATAAAAAACGGTGATATCTTCTTATTAGAGAGCCTGGTTAGTTCCTTCGCAAACCTGCCTCCTGGTATGCTTCATTCTTATACTATAGTTAAAAAATTAAAAAAATATGTTATAGAATAACTGTAAATTATTTATTCAAAGTCGATCGAAAGTGATATCCGGTCGTATTTCAAAAGTACCAACCAGTTTTATTCCTAACAATAATCCAGTTTCCAAATTTTTCGTATCATCACTATCGGTGGATCGCATATTACCAATTTTTCATTTCTGTTGAGCAATATCCGGCACCACAGTATGTTTGGCTTAGCTTTTTCAATTTCCCCCGAAAAAGGCGTTGAAAAGTTTCAATTTTTCACGAAGCTTTTCACTACTTTTGATGCAAAATTGAAGTGCATACTTCTTAGTGTCCGGTTCGGTTTAAAAATATTTTTCACTCAAATAAATTTCACATAACTTGTTTTTGTTATCGAAACAACAAACATTAGTGAGTCTTGATTTTTAATTAGCTTCTTTATTATTTTTGGTTAAATCTACAGATGTATCATACAGATTGGAAATAAACAAATAATAGTAATAACTTACGCCCATGTTGCCCCTCGACAATTTGGCATTTTTAGGGCCCCATGAATGGCGAGTCACCGTCTGCCCATTTTCTCCATTTTCATGTTTCTTGAACATTGTGACGGACAGACGCCATAGTCCCCATAATCCCCGGTCTGTAACTCCACTAACAGTTCATCCAGATAGCCCGGTACCTTTTGTTCACATTCCTTACAATAGTCCTACGCTTAGTGGGGCGCAAGTCAGTATCAGGCCACATTTAGATTAAATTTGTCAAAGGGCTTCTACGTATTGAACTTCCCACACAAGCCCTCCAAAAGTCCGAGCCATTTTATGGCCGTGGTATGCAGAGACATATAATAATAATAAATAATCGGCAGACAAACACACATATTACATATCCCCAAATTAAGCAAGGTACGCTTGTGTTTTGGATAATATACAACAAACTACTCTAGTGCCGATCTCAGACACCCAGGCCATATAATATAAATACAAATTTGCCACACAGGAATCGAACCCCGAGCCTCTGCGTTTATAATTCGCTTCATGCCGGAAAATAAATTCTCGCAGAACACGTATCTTATGTTTAGGCTGCCAAGCGACACCAAAATTGAAGAAAATCTTAAACATTCTTCACCGATGTTACGCATATGTGTATTTATTAACAAGCCTGAAAACTTACCCTTCACGCAGAAGAAAGTTTTCCTCCTTTTGACGCATGTTCACTGTTTTTACAGGTGGACTACGGAATCAAAACCAGACCTTACAATAAATTATTCAGGAAGTTTATAAGTAGATACCATATTTTAATGAAACATTTATCATATTAGAAATTATATATACCAAGTTCTTTAAAATCTATAGTGTATGAATTAGATATATATTTATAGTGTAGCTAGCTTCTGCTCACGGCTTCGTCCGCGTGGAATAACAAAAAAGAAGGTAAGCTAAAAAAACCCCGATTTTGAAACATTCTTCATTGGTACTCCGCTCCTATTGATCTTATCGCGATGATATATAGCTAAGGGGTTATTTACCACTAAAAGAATTTTCAAATCAGACAGTGGTTCCTGAGATTAGCGCGTTCAAGCATACATTCAGGCTTTTCTGCTTTATATGTTAAGACTATAGTTGTTTCTAACATAGAGGTTATGTTAAATCATGTTCCTATTTTATGAGCTGGAAAACAAATGAACCAAGGATAAATGCCTGTCTTTTGTTTTATGAGAGTAACTAAATTAATAAACAAACAAATTAAGCAAACATGGCAAAGTGCTCATAGAATTTGAAAAATATATAACATATAACCATCTACGATTAATTCCGCGTCGAATGGTTGTGGTTTCATGCTGATCGGTCCAGTAGTTTTCGAGTTTACCTCGGACAAAGAAAACAAACTTTGCTTATATATATATAAGATAAATTAAATGAAAAGAAATATTTTGTGTTATTTCATACAGTAATATGATAATATTCTTCAGTCTAGGTTTAGGCCTTGAAATGGGTAATATTTTATAAAGGCGATGAATATAAGATAACCTATACAAGGAAAATAGGTTAGTTGTCAAGAGGTTCAGACCCTATACCAGTAACTAATAAATCAACGGAAACATCTCGTTTTCTAACAAACATTATTACCTTGACATCGTATAAAAAATAGGCCGTAAATGGCTTTTATTACCTTAACAAATGCTGCAGTTATGATAGGAGAAGGTAAAATAAAACACAGCTTGGCTTTATGTTTAATAAAGTAACAGGCAAATAACTTTTGTTGTTCACCTATAAATAAGATCAAGTAGTCTTTTTTGGTCCAACAGCATCATGAATCTTGAGCGATAAAATCTTAACAGATAATAATTTGAGTGTTTTTCCGCATTTTGCAGTATTTAACGAAAAATAATGTAGGTACCTAGTTATAATATCGTCATATCTGTGTTTTATGCAAAGTTTTTTTACTATGAGTTCCAATAAAATAACGAACAAAAATTGAGACCACTAGGCTACAGAGGATAACTATAATAATAGGATAAATATACCCAAACAAAGAATGGGGATTGTTCACAAAAAATTACACTCTGATTTTATATTTTTACTACGTAAAATAGGGTATTTTAAGATGCTAATTTGAATATTTTTGTATTTTAAGCGTTAGTTTTTTATAATTCGATTTTAAAATTATTTCTCCGATGACGTCATAAGGGACAAGTTTACATTGACTTCTTTGCCTAGAAAACAAAAATAATAAAACTTACTAATCTGTGCTACTATTATTTAAATGTCACTATCATTACTCAATACGTATCGTGATCATTTTAGTGTTTTTTGTCGCTAGGCTTATAATTTTTCGTGTTCAATAATTATTATTTTCTATAGTTATCGTTAAATTGTTTAAAGTGATCTTTAGGGAAACATCCATGTTACAGAACTTAAATCAAATAATGTACAGCTAGATTTTTTTTACACCTGAAGCAGGCAAACAGGCAGACGGCCCACCTGATTGGATTTAGTAAGGTCACATAAAGGTCAAACGCATTTCTTACAAAATACAAGAAGATCATACGTTTTTTGGAATTTTAACTAGACAGAAATGATTAGGGACACTATTCCTCGAAATGGTTTTGAAATAGCTAGATTGTAAAAAAGGGAACAATCCCAATTGTGAAATGGAGTGCATATTTCTTAATAATGTTACACGCCGACAAAGTGAATACACACCTGCCGTTTATAACTTTCCTGGATTTGGACTTATTTGGTTTACTTTATGTTTAAAATTTGTAACTAAGGAAAAAAACATCCTATTGTTATTGTACCCGTTTATGGCCGCGGGTGTGCAGATTACGTTTTATTGGAAAAATTCCGTCCATGCGGTCGATTGTTGTATTATACAGGTTAGTATGCTCGAACGGAGGGGTGAGGCAGTCAAGCGAGGATTACGATAAGAGCAAGACGTGTACATTCGATAAGCTATATAGTGACGGACTTTGCGCGTGTTATTAAATCGCGCAGTTCGTACTGGTTGTGTCCAGTTATATTTATACCTGTGTTATATGTGTTTGTATAATTATAATAAATTCTATAGTAATTCCAACAGCATTTTAATTCGAATCCTGCACTCGTAACAATAAAATGTTAAAAGTATATATCGATATATAATAAATAACTGACTAATATGTATCCATATATAAATAAGTACTAAGGCAATACATGTATAGCATTCCGAAAAGTTGCTATGCATATTATATTGATTATATTTATTGAAAATGATAAAATAAACTTCAAGTCGTTCTTATTTATTAGAAGTTTATCCATTAAAGGGACGTTCATCAAGTTTATGTAATTAAATTAAGGCTAAGTGCCATTAAAGTCATTTACATACTCGGTAATGGATGGATTAAGTAAAAATTAATTATTATTTGAAAGCTACTTAGCAATTCCCGGCAAAGTGCTGCTTTAAATAAATATTGGTCCGTGGGGTGATAAAATTAGCTTAAATTGAAAACTTACGGTAAACTTCTCCATAAGACATCAATAATGTGGATTTGTGTGTAATTCTTCAGGGAGTATTTATTTTGTTTATATTTTTAACTTCAAGTTTTACGGACAGATTGTTAATGTATGTCCAACTTGAAAACATGCCCGTAAAACTTCAAATTAAAATTCTGTTGCGATTCATTTTGTCACTTGTCAGTTGAAGTTTTTCCATTTGTACGTTGCGATGCGTTTTTCCACTTGTCCGTTGCGATTAATTTTTCCACTTATCCGTTGCTATTTGTTTTTCCACTTGTCCATTGCGATTCGTTTTTCCACTTATCCGTTGAAGTTTCACTTCTAATATGTGTCCCACCACACGTTTCGATTTTTCTCAGGTTTACTGCAAATTATGATTTGGTTAGGTTGGGTACGTTTTAATGAATGCATTTTTTATTTAAACATATTATTTTTTATCAAACAAAAGAAAAATGAATGCGATACGGAACCAAAAAATATCCATAATCTACTCTAAAATTATACACATACAACAGAACATTAACAAATAGTTATAGTAATGAAGATTGATGACGAAAGATGCGCTTTCGTCATCAATCTTCATTACTTCAAATTATGTTAACAGAAAATATTTAAAAAAATATAATTCAATAATATTTCGTTTGCTCAGTTTTGATAAAGAGGCTCCAAAACTACTGAACCGATTTGAAAAATTCTTTCACTGTTGGCAAGCCACATTATTCCCGGGTGGCATAGGCTATATTATATTTACAAAAAATTAGGGAGTGTAAAAAAATACCTAAAATCACGTGCGCTGCGAAAACTATTGATGATAGAATAAAATAATGTACTACGACTTTGCAGAACACATCGTTATTTACAAAAAGCGACACTATATATCTAACTATTATAGTTATGCCACAATAAGTGTTCTTTCATTTTAATTTTTTAATTAAAATACCGCCGCTAGAAAAGGCTCTTTATTTGTATCTTTATGGTATTAATCCTTATCAAAATAAATTACTTCATATTCAAGACTGCTTCAATACCTTTATATAACTTTTTGAATTATTCAATTCGGACATTCCAATCGCAAGATATCACGAGTTTAGAAATGTAAGAATTATACCAAGTGACTGTGACGTTTTTTCGTGAGCGAAAAATCGTAAGACCCCCGTATATATAAAAGTTTCACTTCAAAAACATGTGTAATGACCATGTAAGAACCGTATTCCGTCCGATACCTCTCTTAAATACAAGATATTTGTATCAAACATTTGGAATTACGCAGCTCTAAGTTTTTAGCTACTATCCGCAAGAGTTAACTTGAAACCTGAGCTGGATGCGCGCTCCACTCCCGACCCCCCGCCTTCTTACCGCTCTTGCCATCGACGCATCAATACCTCGCGCTTACGTCATCCGTGCTAAGTCTCAAGTTAACTCTTGTGGGTTGTACAATAATTAACCCCTTAAAAGGAGGTGGTTCTCAATTTGCCTGTACGTTGTTTTTTATGTTTGTATGCGAATTCTTAGTCAATTGCGGATCGATTTTATTTTTTCATTATTCGAAAAGATATATTTCCGAGGTGGTCATTGTCACCATGTCTGGATTTGATTAGTGGATCCCAGGGAAACCGAGAGCAACCCTTGTTGAAGTGCATACTCATTGTCAGGCAAACGTGTATACGCGTGCCAGTAGTCAATCTATATAGGCCCTTAATACATTATTACTAGTTAAGTTCAGGTATTTGCGCAAGTAAAAAGTATTTTTTAACAAAAATAAACCTGACTTCAAACTAAAAAGCAAAAAATAAATATTTGGGGGTCAAAAGTTAGTGTGAAGTTAATGTGGATTAAAATATATTATAGTTTCCAAATTTTGATATGATTTACTGGGCACCGACCTCAAGATGCGGTAGAAAATATAAATTTGATGCTTTAAAGTCGGTTATGTTTTTTTTTCTTTAAGTCCTTCAGATAGTCATTTGGAACAGACTGGCAGACATAAGTGAGATTTTAATTTTTTTAAATATTTTTATGGGTGAGGATTTTGTACCGCCATAAATATTGAATCCCCTTTTAGCTTCATCAATTGATTTAAACAATAACCAGCACGATTTATTGTATTCATTGAATACTCTTTATGAGAATCCATAGAGAAAATCAAATTACACAACCAATTTTGTTCATGACCCAATCGAATTAATAAACGATAGAAAAGTAGAACAAACCTGTAAATGTTCGCAATTAATGCCGCTTTGGGATATTTATTCAAAATCAAATATTTAAAGTATATTCTGGTAAACATTTGTTAAAGTTATTTTATATAGTGACTAACTGCGTCCCGCGGGTTCATGCGTGTGATGATAGAAATTTGCTATATTTTGGATAATTCACACTATATCTTATAGCCATGTGTTATTCTGATGTGTAAGCTATATTATTATTAAGTTTCATCAAAATCCATTCTAGTTTTTACGTGAAAGGGTAACATATATAATCCATACATTCTTACATACTTTCGCGTTGATAATATTATCAGGATATGATCTTTGATAACAAATTGTTAGAGCAAATGATCATACAGCTGAAAATAACATAAAAATCATTGTTTTTGCGTAATATAATGTAACGTTTTTATGCAACATAAAAAATATCATGTACCCACGATTTTTTTCTAGGTTTCCCGAGATTTATAAGAATTTGTATAAAAGTGATAAAAGATTTTGTCACTCTTAGTAGGTAAAATTCACGTATATTTGTATATTACCTTACAAGTTCATATATATTATTTACTATTAAATAAATATAATATTTTATAAAATTTAAACAAGTTTATTGTGTTAAAGGGCCACCATAAATGGTGGCACATTTAGCTAAGTACCGGAGAGCTTGTCGAGTGAATGCAGTGACAGCGGGTGACCGGGGAGTGTTGAAAATGACTGGTAAGCGTTGGGGCTTAAAATTTACCTATAACAGAAAACTAAATTTATTTTTGAAGTTGGACATAATAATACTTTAAATATACATTTTTTTTATTTTATGGTACGAATCTACATAATTTGCACTAGACCTAATATTTAAGTCTTTAACTAGCATTCTATCACATGTACTGTTTACTATTTAGTTGTTCGTTGTCAGTCAAAGACCTGGAATTTCACTGTCCCTGAGTCTTGACAAGTGATAAAATAAATCTTGACTTAATAGTCTGCCGTACCAACTATAAACTTTAAAAAACATCTCAACTTAGATACGTTAACATATTTCAAATATTGGTTTGAAAATTCAAGTCATTATAAAACTTATTCTAAGACATTGATTTGAAACAGTGTACAAAGATGCACCATATTTCTACATTTTGAATTAAATATGAAAACTTAATTACTGTTGTAGGAAAGAATCAGTGCTGTTATTACACTAAGTGAAACCTAATTAGACCGTACTATATACAGAACTAGTCCAGTTTTGAGCCTACGTCCTAAACCTCACTACCCCTATTGTCATTCAAAACCGAGTAATCTCTGCGATGTCACCGCATATATTTAAATATATTTTCCACTTTATGATTCCGCTTTGACACATTATACATTATTCAAACAGTTTTTGATGGAAAACCGTAATACGCCGTATTATTACACAAGCGTGATTTCAATTCTCTTTCAATTTGGCTGCCTCCATTTGCATTGCTTATACAACAGATAGACTAGCTTCTTTATTAAGAAAGGAAATTTTTCAGGTGAAATGAACGTATTCCGTGTATGTATAGTTAAGTGTAAAATTACGAATATAATTATTATGAAGTAGATGCATAATGTCATAGAAATTAGTCGCATAAGACACTGTGCCTACATACTATAACTATCTATAACACATAAAATACAATAAAGTGGCAACTAAAGTTACTAACGCATACCTACGTTCCTTTGAATATTATTGCGGGTATATATACTTTAAAACATGAAAATGTCAGTTTAGTTCATGGGCATTTAGATTATGTCACTTTCTCATCTGGGCTAATGTTATAGTTATTGACCATCTCACACAGATGTAGCGATGAATTCAATGCATTATTTGTGATTTTATATTGTTATTATTTGTTATTGACATTAAATATTGACAGATAACGTACGTGTATACAATGATGTAGCTATGATTTTCAAGCGGTTTTTACTATCGGTTATATAATTTTACATTGAAGGTTTATATATGTAAAAAAGTATAATTAAGGCTTCTTCTTTTTCCATGATATAAGTACTAGGGTTTTTATCACGCAACGTAGCTGCAAGGAAAACGCTAATTAAAAATAAAATTCGAATTTTATGTCATAAACTTATTTGTCTAACTAATACATTAATATCATTATTTAAAGTAATTAAACTGTATTGTGTTGTTAAAGAGTAATATAAATAAATAAAACGCTTGAAATATTTTGATGGCATAAATTTTCTTTGTGATTAAAATTTATTATGTTTTCGATTGTTTTAAAATCAAATCTACGCGAAGCTTTGGTTTTGATTTGTGTTTTAAATTAATTAAAGCGCTTAGTGTTTAAAAGGGTTTTTGAAAAACAGAAACAATAAATCATGTCTTTGAATTATCTTTCTGTATTTGTTAAACTGTGTAGTCTTGTTGCTGAAGGAGATCGTAATGTCATTTTATCTATTATTTTATCTCAGACGTAATTTTATAATTGGTTCTTAATATTATAATTAAGTACGGTAACTACGGTTTTGCTGCCTATATGACTTTTTGACTAGAACTGAACCCAAGTCATCGGAGCTAGACGCAGGTATGCGTTACCAATTTTAGTTGCTACTTTATTCTTGTATATTGTATTATCTGTGATATGTATGGATATAGTATGTATGCACATTATTTTTTATTGCAGATTCTTACAGTTTGAATAAAATCAAATTCGAGAGTGAAACTCTTGCGTAGATATTATGCAGAGTTTCTGAGAAATAATAATGTAAATTAATATTTATAGTTTTGTAATAATTAAATAATTCGAAACTTATAAAATGTAAGAAAAAAATCAAGTCAGGTAATGTATAAAACTATCAATGATGCACGTTTTACATTCATTAGATAAAATCTAAATCCAACCGTTACGAAACTGTAAACTTTCTTCATTTTATGTTCTTATTTGTTGTACTTGAATACTCCGACGTACCTATTATGATGATATGATACGACGTATTAGGATTAGAATTTTGACCAAATCAGAATTATATCCAATCAATTATACAATAATTTTAATAATTCTACGGTTGTTTGAATTATAAACACTTTTCGTTTTTATTAAAGCATCACTCAAATATTCGGCCAGAAGACGGATAATCAAATTTCTTTATCATATAAACGGATTCTGTGAAAATGTAAACGAAGAGTCATTTAATTACGAAAACAGTCGGTTTTTAATTTTTCTACAATTTTCATATTCAAATAATTTTAAAATAAAATGATTTAAAAATCAAACTATTTTTATACTTGATGCTTCGTTTTATAAAGTTGTCATAATTTATTAATTACCCTCATTATTATTTAGGAAACCTTTTATGTTGTTGTACGATTTATGCTTACTTTGTTTGTCTATGTTTTAGTATATATTATGCCGTATAAGGGCCTAATTATAATTTATAGACAAAAACACTGGTATAGCTCTTAAAATTATCTGACTGAACACAAATCCGCAAAACCTCCTGCCAATACTGTATTTTGCTATGAATTATGATTGCCTGAATTCTACTATGAAACTTAGCACTGTAGGTACGTAATCTCTATTTAGCGTTATATTCGGGTTTTCCCTGATGGAAACTAAGGAACCTAGACCTTAGTTTATGTTTAGAGAAAGCAACACAGGTTACACAGTGTGCCTACAAATTTTTATTTGGAAGTATCCAGCTGTTCCGTCTTAATTCAACAAAGAATAAAGATTTACGTAAATATGACTTGGTAAATATATAGTTATGAGTTACAAGACTCGAACTAAAATGCGTTGGAATTACAATAGAATTTGTTAGAACTATATAACACGACGGCCACGACACACCTTCCATGATCAAATTGATCTTGTATTAGCAGAAGGTGATGTCAGGAGCCTTAAGAACAGACGAGCGTGCATGACAAGAGCTATGAATGTCAAAGAAGCAAGTGAGGTGTGTAAGAATAAGCCTGTATGGCGCTCTGTTGTTCGTGCCTACCCCGCAAGGGACCTGGCGTGAAGCTATGTATGTATGTATATAACACGTATAACATAGGTACACATATAACTGGATGCAACCAGTACAAACGTGATGCACGATTCAATAACATGTGTAAAGTCCGTCCCTATATCGCTTATCGAATGTACACACGTCTTGCTCGTATCGTATTCGTCGCTTGATTGCCTCACGGAGGGGTGAGGTTGTATTTAAAAAAATGAAGATATTTGGTTTATGAGGTATTGTAATTTGTGGTGATTTATTGTATTTGATATTGGAGGATATTATTAAATAAAACAATTAATGAGCAGTTACGTTTCTTTATTTCCGTACTCCTGATGGCACACCCCCAATATATGGAGATCAAAATCTCCTTTAAATAATTATAAAGAAATGGTTCTTATAATACAACCATAGTACAACATTGTACGGAAATTCCAAAACTTTTCTATCGCTAAAAATATATATATATATCGTATCTCAGGCATGGAATTCGGTCTAAGACCAACAACGTATGGATTTGCTTGTGATTACTTTAAGACACAATACCTTCGGAACTGCCTTTATTAAAGTGATTGGTAATTTAAGGTTTGAGCGCCACTGGTTGTAGGAAGATGAGCTGGCAACCAGTCCAGCCAAGGTATCACGTCTGAAGACTTGGAGCGGGGTCGCCTACCACCCGGAGTACAGCGTAACCTCTAGCCCCTTACTTAGTTCAGGCATTGTTTTATACTAAACTATAAAATATATCCCGACAATACGGGCGAGTATAACAACAGTTGTTAAGAATCACACCTGGTTAATGACTACCATAAACTATTACAATACATAATAGGATGTTTTTCTAATTACAAATTTTAAACATAAAGTAAACAATCGAAAGGTAATAATCTGTAGGTGTGTATTTACTTTTATCGGTGTGTAACAATATGATTGATACATGATGTATACAAATATCGGAGCAATACTCATTAGTTGAACTTTGTGGGCGAATCTAGATCATTAAAATATAATCGTATCTCATCTTCATACAAAGTATAGTGTCACGGTACAATGTTTCTTTATTGACATTTTTAGTGGACAGACATATTCTATGAAAAGCGTTGCACTTTCTACGATTCAAGTTACTTGACAGCTGAAGACTACATCTGATTGTCGGTAGTTAACGTATCGACCTTACGCCACTCGGTTACTCGGTTTCCGATACCCGCTATCTCTATAAATGCCTCAAATGACATTCGATCATTTGACTACTTCGGCCATGTGGTTTTCATTTTTTTAAACTAACTCGATATATCGATATATATATCTAAACATGCCGGGCCTGTATATTAATGTAAAAAAAACCCAACTGGAAACACTATATAAACGATGAAGACAATGCTATTTTTTTCTAGATTTATTGTCTATTTGTTAATTTGTCTGTTTGTTTGGGATTCACGTAAAAACTACTGAATCGATTTCGAAGCGGTTTTTGCTGGTTGACAGCAAATTGTTACACTTAACTTACATTCTTTTTTAAATACTGCAGTACTTTCTGTCCTGGGATTCCTGCAGGAGTTTCCAGTCAAGCGTGAATGAAATCGCGAGCATATTCTAGTATATATAATCTATGGACTGTATGAATTTAAGTTGCAAGCACTTTGTAATTGTCATTTACCAATACAGTTTAAAATTGGCACGTTCGAATTCGTAGCACGGAATTTAAGGTAGCCTCCAAGGAATTAAATACAAAGTTGAGAATATCTGAATGTCTTCGCATAACTCATGTGAGAGGTTCCTCTGTACGT
Source organism: Dendrolimus punctatus (assembly GCA_012273795.1). Lineage (NCBI taxonomy): Eukaryota > Metazoa > Arthropoda > Insecta > Lepidoptera > Lasiocampidae > Dendrolimus > Dendrolimus punctatus. The sequence goes on from CM022541.1 coordinate 2,785,486, forward strand.
GTTAGTGTTACCAATTTTACAGGACACAGTGGCCGTATACGAGTCCGACTTACGCATAGAACTTTCATAAATAAATGCAAAGCGGATGTGAAGTCTAAACTAACTGACACAATATTTGATCACAATTTTTTGTCTAAGCTTTTAGCTATATAGGTATATACAATTTCATTATAGAGATAATTTGGAAATCTTTCAAAAGGTAATTATTGTACTTTTGTATTGGATATCGCAGCTAAAATTCTAAAACACTGGCCTTTTAATATTGTAATATTTCTAAAAAAACGCCTACTTGCCGTTACATACATTCGTCCGGCCCTGCAGGAACGGACAAACAATACATTTTCCTGCGGCCGGGTCGGCTGTCGTAAGAGGCGATAAAACAACCCACAGCCAGGTAGCACGGTATTTACCCGTCTGGTAGGCTACCACCCCTAATCTAGAATATGTCGCCATAATAATGTTGAGTTGTCTTCCGGTATTATTTTTTAAGTACACTTAGATATGTAGAAAATCGTTAGAGAGGACCACGAACATGTTTCCATTGAATACGTAGTGAGATAGATATGAGCTTCCAAGTTTGTTAAAAGTATTCCTTCGTCTAACTTTTGAATTATACAGTACAAAGTTCTGTTGAAATTCAAAGTAAGTTACTAAAGTAAAGAACTTGATAGACACATTCAAAGTTTAGTTCTAACAATATCTGTAGCAAAGTTTGTGAGATATGTGAGATATTTTAGTTACACGTATTTTAGGTTTCTGTGAACAAATGTCTTTTACATATATCATACATACAACGACCCTTGGATTGTGCCTAAAGAGGCATATATTTGGCCCATTCTTTTATTTTGTCGCGTTTACAATGAGTTTGCATTAAGAAAACTAAAAAGGTTCTTTAAACAAATTAACAAAGATAATTCCGTTTTAACAATATGTAAACTTAGATATAGTATTCGCGAAGGGCCGTCAGCCACTTAACTTTAACATAAACACTTTTACATCAAAATTCATAGTAAATGTTGACTTAGGACCAAATCCTGATTTTTTGTTTGAAGCGGCTTGTACTCTTCATCTTTATAGCAGGTGATTGTATCATAGGAAATTAAATGAAATGAACATATTAAGATTTATACTACTACCACAGAACTATAATAAAAGTTAAGCCTAACGATCAAGTATCCAGATGAGAAGCATCTTACCACACTCAACTACACAGTGGTTCTCTAGAATGTTTCGCGTATAATAATGGATTGGAGGGAACTTCCCGCTGAGATTTCCCTCAGCACTACAACAAAGGGAATTGGTTATAATATTTCTTTGAGACTGGAAATAAGTTAGTAACGCCCCTGATGCTCCAAACGTCCATAGGCAGCGGTGACCACTTTCCATCAGGCATTGTCTGTTTGCCAGGTTATGGCAAAAAGTGTTAACCAATATTTTTATTGCAACATTTTCAACTTCACTTCTTTAATTTGCCTTAAATTACGATAATTAACAAATATTTAGAGGTAAGAACATCTTTGAGGTGGATACAATGTAAGCAAACACGCAAATCAATGAACTTTATTCATAAGAAAGTTTAGAAAGGTTAATACTTGATGAATGTGAACAAACTTCAAACTGGCAAAGTTATAAGTTAAAGTGATACTTATCACGAGTATTTACGAGGTATTTCTGTTAGCGCTCGTATACCTTTTCATAGTCACACATAAAAACTAAGAGAAGTTTAGTCGTAATACGGCAAGCCTCGTAAAAGATTAGCGTATACGCTTTCAAATTATATAACTTTTGTATAACTTGATAGCGTTATAAATATAATTATGAATTATAATAAATATTTCAAGAATGTCATATTTGGTCCCTCATTAGTGGAGAAGATCTCTACGAAAGTTTCTTTTACCACATTTATTTCGAGCGCAGAATCTTGCATTCCATCTTTACGACCTACCTCTCATTGTTTTCATAAGACTCGATTTCATACTAAAAATATATTTAAACTTCCGTTGAATTTTTCGCAGATATTATTGATGAGTAGGTCGAGCAGCTGCAGATGAGTGCCGTACTTATAAAAGGATCACGAGTTTTAAATTTTTTAATTAAACCTGGGATCCTGAGGCCGTGAGCCTCTACTAAAATTTATCGAAACAACTCATTCACTTTTCAGGTGATCAGAAGGATGGTGCTTACTTACCTCAGCAAACGGATCAGTATGGCGATCCAGCGAGGAAACGTAGCCAACCTTCTGGGCACCTTACCCATAGAAGACGGTGATCTGGGCTCAGTGTTCTACTTATAGTCTTGAGGGACTATGGATATATACAATACAAATAAGTTAAGTTTTCTTGCATTGTATTCGATTATATGTAATTTTATAATTGTTCAATAAAGAAAAGAAAAACAATTGATAATAACAACTATATATTGTTTTAACGAATCAAAATCTTAATTAATGTCTACTATAAACGGTTTTTATTGACTCCATATTTTAACTGAGCTTCGTCGAATTGCTTAATTAGGATTTTTTATTTGTATTGCAGACGGGCTGACGCTCCAACTGTAATGGAAACTGGTTACCGTTGCCTATAAACATTTGCAACACTAAAGGTACCACCAATAGCTGCCGGATTCGTAGATGGACTGCAACCTGGCCACTAATGCTGGAACATAACTCAAGGTTGTTATGGCGGCGTGCTTTAGACCAGGGGTAGTACCTATCCAGACGGGCAAATGCCTTACCACCTGGCTATGGGTTGTTTTAGCACATCTTGCGGCGGGCCTTCCCGCAGGAATTAGTATTCTTTCTCCGTTCCTGGAAGGATAATGTTTTGATTTTTCACTTCATAGCTCTGCCAGACTGCTGTTCAAAGAATCAGCAATGCGGGCAAATACATTAATAAAAATAGATATATTATTATAGTTATGTAGGTACGCTAAACTAGATAAAGTCATTTTGTGCCTATATTTTATCATATATATCTATATTTTATATAATTCCTTGTATCGATGAAAACTTGTCGGATAAAAAATACACCAAGACTGAAAGCAAACTATTAGCAGGTTATACAAATACTTTGTTTCGTAGGAAAACAGAACAAAATCAATAAGTTCCGTAATGGTTTTTTTTGGGTTAAATCAATAAAAGGGAAAAATAAAGTGGAAGGTTCTAAAAAAAGTTGAAGACGATAGAACCCAGGTAATGTTTTCTACAGAAATTTTAAACAAAATGCGTTAATAATTTTAATTTTATTTTATTTCATTTGGGGGGCTAACAGCTATCATTAATAATAACTAAAAATAAGATAGATTTAGAGAAGCTATTAATAAGCCTCATTATATGGGGTATTTGCACTAAAATCCTTTTCTAGGATTATGTAGCGAAATGATAAAATGGGTTAAGTTGATCACTTTTCCAGACTTTATGTCAATGGACAAGATTTAATGAATCTAGCTAAAAATCTACATAAAAGTAAGATAGATAATAAAGCAGTTTTTCTGGAGAAAACATATTATTAAGAACTATGTGTTTGCCCGCGTGAGGAGATAATGGAATAGCAAGATTTTGAATTCTGTGGTGGTATTTTTGCGATCTCAATAACAACTTTTGTTGGCGAACTACGCTTTACGTTTTATGCGAAAATAAAAGAATAGTAAAAAATAAATGTAAGACGAAGAACGGGAGTGGTCTATAAAAGCGTCGAAGTAGTAAGCAGGCTCTGAGGTTTGGTAAATTCTTAATACTAAAAAAATAAGGAGCGGAGAAAACCTAGGCCAAATCACTATTGCAGAATCGGCTTTGTTTCACCTTCATTTATGCTTACAAGATTTTTTGTGTGTATTTTCTAGTATGTCAAATTTGTATGCTGCTGGAAATTCCATTTTTTGTCGGTTTAAAATGTTGTAAAAGTCGATTTGAAAATCATTATTTCTTTATTACCTTTTCACAATAAAGGGGTGGAATAGATCTTAATGAAATTGGGATAGGAGATTGATTGTATTCTGGGGCATGACGTTGTGTAGGTCTCGCACTACTGTTGTACTTTGTTTGTTGTTAATTAATACGAAATTCAATGAATAGGTATTATTTTTTGAACTGAAAATATGCTATCGCACGTTTGTGTGCTTGGAATACTTCAATGTCTAATATGCAGTAGCTACGATTTTAGTTGTGCGGAGCAAACCGCATAATCTTGGATCAGTTGTTGTCTCTTAAAATAATCTTGAAGAGAACAGATGAATAAAATATGTAGAGGCAAATTAGATATATGATTATTCCAATGATATTTAAGCATAAATGAAGAAATACGCGAAAAAGTAATGTATTTGCTTTAATCATAAAGTAAAAAATAAATACAAATAAAGTCGCGAGTATCAGGTAGTTCGCTTTTGTTTTAAATAATTTATGGTAGGTACATTGGTTTGGATACATAGGTAAAGAGGTAGGTATTACTTTAGTGTTTATTTCTCTATGTATCACATTCACAATAGATTATCTCAGGAACTACTAGGCCCTAGATATGAAATTTGATACACAACTCTCATATGTTTACAAAAACATATACACATGTCCAATTTGTGAAATCTGTTTTTGAGTATCGAATGCTCTAGTCAACTCTAAAAGTAGAAATTAAAAAATTGAGTAAGTTTCATCAGTAAAGTATAAAATAAGAATGCTCATTTGATTGCAAACATATTTATTATTTTAATTTTATTGTAGTAATTATCGTATTTCATTAATTTTATTTATACATAAGTATGTATAAATGTAATAATGACTTTTTAATAAGTTGGTTATTATTATATTGAACTAGCTTTTGCCGCGGCTTCGTCTGCGTTAATGCTATCCCACGGGAACCAAGATAAAAATTATCTTATACTATTTCAAATTATATAATCTATCTGTACGCAAAATTTCGTCCAGATACCCATTCTGGTGTGACTGAGTAAGAAACATCCACCCAAACTTTCGCATTTACTATAACACTAGTATGGAAGTATAAGCATAGCACGTATAAGCAATGGAAGATAATATGTCAATAGTTGGATTTCACACTTGCTTTCGGACAAAACACTAAATACGTACATGTAGAATCCACATACGGGATATCTGATGGCCTAACTTATGCTCAACTGCATTAGATCCGAATCCTGGTAGATGACAGTTAAACCTTATATTATTACACGTGGCTATCACCTAATATAATTGTTTTAACTTTTATTGGTTTTAAAGTTTATTTACGTGCTTAATTTATATGGCCCGCTTGCATAACGCTCGCTTTTAAATAAAATTAGTTAATCATATTAAACTGCCTATATACGTTTTACACAAAACATATTGACAGTTCTTTAAACACGTTAAGCGGCAAATTTTGTGTACATGTCGCTAATTGTGTTAAAGGGTGTTAAATGCGTATAGCGTTTCTTAAATAAATCTAAGGAACGTTATGCAAGTGGCCCTAAATCTCTTAATCTAAACAATATCAAAATGTTAATGATATTTAAAATCTAATTATTTACAGAGAAGCTACACGGTCCTTCGCGTTGAATACAATTACGTTTTCAGGGCGGTGTTGGAGATGCCCCACTACTGCAGGGCCTCGGGTATATTTGGTCTGGCGATAGATAATTGTTAATATGAAGGCAGTATCTACATTAGGCACTGCTGCCCAATGGACAATAGTGTAATAGAATTATAATTTGTGTAATTATGTATGTTAATATGTAAATATTCATGTATGTCTACCTTTTAATTAATGTATTTGTGTACATATATTACGATTATGGGACATGTTTTCATGAATTAAATTATAAATAAATAATATAATATAAAATGATAGACATGTTAGATTATAGAAAATCCACACTATCTCACTCTAAGTCCTCGGGATAGCGCCGGCGTGGAATTTGTTTTCAAAGACCCCCGAGTTTGAAACATTTTTCATTGCTGTTCCGCTTCTATTGGTCTTAGCGTGATGATATATAGCCTATAGCCTTACTCGATAAATGGGCTATCCAACACTGAAATAATTTTTCAAATCAGTAGTTCCTGAGATTAGCGCGTTTAAACAAGCAAACTGTTCAGCTTTATATATTAGTACAAGGTTTTCACCTCGCAAATATGTACTTCTTTTACTGTTTGCATAAAGTGCAAGAACTAAAAGTAACTGTGTTATTTTGATTGTCTATTTTGCCAGGCTATCAAAGTTAAGAAAGCATCGTTTAGTATTGTTTTATTTATTTATTATCAAATTTCAAATGCAAATGTTTTGTACTAAAAAGCAAAAACTTACTTACGTTGCTGTTACAGATAATATCAACGTTCTACTTTCCTTTACATTGTTTTAAATGCAATTTTGTAAGAACTGATAAATGTTGAATAGTGAAAAGTTTCTACATTCCAATGGGAGTCCTTTTGAACAAACTACTAAGAAAATGGACTTTTGACAAATTACTCGTTTACACAAGGACTGGAAATAAGGAACTTTTGAGTTCTATCTTCATTTATTATTCACTAAGACCTACGTTTCTACCATTTGCGATTGTGTTTCCTCTTATTGAATTTGATGAATACAGTTTCGGCAAGATATTGCAGGTATTTACACAGGTACAATAAAGAATTTGAACCTGCTTCAGCTCTGTAAGTTTAGATTTTAGACTAAACATAGGTAGGTCTAAATATATATATGTCCATCTTGTCTCATGCTTGAGCTTAATCCATCTATATTAAAAAGTAGTTTAAAAAAATGAGATATCACAGATCCTCGCATCACTTATTTTTACCAATTATGAACTCCAATTAATAGTGCTAAAAATAAAACTACATACAAACTGCTTGAACGTGCAGGAACGGAGAAAGAATACAATTTCCTGCGGCCGGGCGGCCTGTAGTAAGAGGCGACAAAACAACCCACAGCCAGGTGGTAGGGTATTTCCCGACTGGGTGGCTACCACCGCTAGTCTAGAGTATGCAGCCATAAGACCCTCAAGTTGTGTTCCGGCATTAGTGACCGGGTTCCAGTCTCCCTTAAGAGAGCAGAAGCGCATTTGTAGCACCTTTGGTTTGTTGCTAATGTCCATAGGCGATGGTACCCGCATTCCGTCAAGTGCCCCGTCTGCCTGTCTGCTAATCTCATGCAAAAAAAAATAGAATATAAACAAAACTAACCTCAAAATATGAATATAATAAAAAAAAACTACACTAAAGTCGACACAGTGGTCTAGTGGGGTCCAGCCCCACGGGGCTGGGGGCAAGCCCTGGCGACGTCATGCTCTGTGCGTGGGGCGGCTTATAACGCGCCCCATGGGAGGAGTGGTGAACCGCGCGCGGAACCCCGGTGCACCATCATCTCTGTGGCAATAACGGCGGGTAGGAAACCTTTTTCAAGGGAAAGCTCACGGCAGCCGGAGTTTTAAGGACGCCCTTGGCCGAAACGTTTTCCTTTGGCGGGAGCGTAGTACGCTCACGCTCCCGCTGCATCTGTTCCTTGGCGAGCGTTTTGCACTCACAGATATGCAACAACCTACTCAACATTGATTAAAGTTAATTGTATTCTAAGATTTAAGGTACATGGAAACTTTATAATTATCGTCATTATGTAGGTATTTAGTGTACAAAAATATATTTAATTTTATATCATAACTACATACTTACGATTAGTTTTTGTCGCTAGTAAGGCATTTTTATATATTTGTAAACTTTTCCTTAAGAAAAGTTTGTCTGAAAGAGATCAACTCACTTGATAAATCACTCAATGTTCATGCGTTTTATTCATAAGTTAAATTTACCGTTACAAGACTATCTAAGTGAAGTTTATTCCCCAAACAGCAGCAAAATCAAACTTAAAAAAACTCCAAATAGCACAAAATAGAATAACAAATATACTTTTCACAATTTAACTATCTTACTCCTACAATTAAAATGTATAAAGAAAAAAATTATTAAATATAAAGCAAATTTACATATACAACACATGTATTTTAATTGGAAAAATTCTACATAAATACACATACACAAATATTATTTACTAAAATAAAGGTCATTCCAATGAAAAACTACGAACTAGACAAGCAAATAACATTTTAATCAACACACCCAGAACAAACTACGGGAAAAGAATATAACTCACGAAGGTGCTTTACTATATAATAATCTACCGAAAATCATTAAATAAGTAAAATCGTTCTTACCGTTCAAAAAACTATTGAAAAACCACATTCTAAGTGACTACTCTTTACTCGACTTAATTTCATTTGGAACTTGTTTATCATACCTAAAATAAATCTATCCATCTGTTTGCACTGCACCATTTGTTATTGTAAAGCTACTTAGTAACTAACAGACAGACTGATTGACAATAACACGTAAATTTACTTTCAAATCGTTTTACGCGTTTTAATAATACCGTTGCCTGAATAAATAACTTGCATTGCGACGACTTTCGTCTCAAGACTACCGTCACATATTATACATAATATATTAAATCCAATCGAAAACATTTTAAATATTACAATAATAAATGACCAGTTGCGCTAATAAGGGTAAATGTGAATTAAATGTAACTAGTTATTCCTCTGTAAGTAAATTGTAAAAATTATTTTGAGAAATAAATGTCTTAAACCTAAAAAAAGCTTTTATGGTAAATAATAAAAAGTTGTCTATCTGCCTTATATACTTAAAGTAACATTTGGAAGTTGTCAATCTACAGGCAGCGTCTTAAGCTTTATTTCTGGTACAGTCATCAGCGAAAGTTGCTAACATTCAATTTGAAGGTTTTTACAACTTTGTTGTTTTACGATTCGTTCCAGATGGTCGGGAAAATGAGAAATTGGATGTTGTATAGGGTGAGGGAACCTTGGTACATAGTAAAATCGAATTTGGGTAGGTTTTCTGGTTAAATATGAACAGGCCTTTTTTGTTATGTCATTTTTGGGGACATGCTAATTCTCGAAAATTGTGTCGATAATTTTTTTGTTGTTGTTTAATTGTTTTCCCTTTTTATGGCAATTTTTCGTTATTTTAGCAATTTCTTTCCTGCGTGCCATCACAAAAAAGCCCTAGATATGAACATTTTTACGGTTACTATATTACGATGACGAAGGAAAAATCGTGGTTAGAAATAGTAATCAGTATCTTTCCTACTTTTATGTATAATATTATACAATTCTAAATATGCCGTGTCTGTACATTGAAGGTATTTAAAAAAACAACCGGAAAAGACTATACAAATGACTGACAACACGACGCATATTTTTAGATTTTTGTGTCATATATTGGTTTTTATATGTAATTTTAGAGTATATCTGTTTGTTATCCTATCCTATCTTAAATAAAATAAAAGTATAATGCACATTTTTACAACTGCCACTTTCGAAGGGTTAAGAAAATATCGCGAGAATACTATACAACGCCCATCAAGCTTATCGATGTATAAAATCCGCAAATCAACATCGACAAGCCAAATGAGGATTACTATCCGTTCCCCTAAAATAGACAGTTATGGGACGCTTAAGAATCACCGTATTATTATTGTATGCTGCTGTACCGTTATTTTCTAAATATTTTACTTAAAAGCAAAATATTACTGTAACCTCAATGTCGAAATTAAATAGATTAGTTTTTAATAAAAACTGTAAATGTCGGTTCTTAATTTTGTAAAATTGGTCTTTCGAAACTCCATCTGTGGGTTTCTTGTGATATTAAATAATTAGACAGTGGTGTCTGTGTTTTGTTAAGGTTTGCTTGCTTATTCAAATTTGAACCTATGTATGTTGGAACATACGACTTAGAACATTTGCCACTTACCACCTTCAGGAATAAATCTTACTTAAATGCTCTAGATGGCGCTTGATCAGAAACCTTATTAAAAGTTTTTCATCGAAAGAGAGCAGTGACTGGAACAGTCGAAAGTAAAAATTAAATACTAAGTCTTGTAGTATTATTTACAGGTATTTACAGTTGATTATACATATAGGTCCATACAATATCAGGTAAGTTTCCCTCCCTCTTTGTACTAGTTTCTAAAAATGATAGAAAACTTTAGAACAAGGTTGTTGGGGTGTGCAACTTATGTGTTTTCGATCTCAATGATATGACTTTAAAAACTGAAAGTCTTGATAAGTTTCTTTTCAGTTTTATATTTATTCCGTGAAATCTAGTCACTTGGGTTTATTGAGAATTATGTATTTTTATGGTCAATTTTCATTCTCATTGTTATGAATTTAAATTCATAATTTGTCACTAGGTGGCGCAATTTTTTTACGTACTCCAGAAATTGTCCTCTATTGACAACTACCGAAACTAAGTGAACTTTGGTATGGTTAAATTATGCTGTGGTGAACGGTGGTAGTACATTCTAGCAATGTGAGTTGGTTTTAAGATTTGTCAGAAAAATGTAGAGGGACGAGACCTAAAAGTGTATATGTAAATGTTATAATCATCATTCGAACTAGGTGATAATTGACATTATTCGAGTTAAGGTGCGTAAATACATCTTAGTTTAAGTAATGATTACCGCTCTAGATTTAAGCTGTAGATAACTGTCCATTAGTTGAGATATGTCTACCTGCCGTTTGAAGAGTATCGTTATAAAAGGATGTAAATGATGTTTACTTGGTAAAAAACTGGTGTTTCCTTCCAGTTCCAGTGCGTAACTTTACTCGCACGTAACAGTAGTACTAGGATCTAATCTTGGATAAAAAAAATATATCCCATGCAGACCATTCGGGTAAGAAGTGTAGACTTGTGATTCAACCAGGACCAAAGACTAGTATAATGATAACTCCACTAATTTTCTAATGACAATTAAATATTTAGATGATGAGACCGGTTTTTATGTTCTAGTGTTTGACAAATAATAATAATATATATAAGCGCGGGCTCTCATATCCGCGATGTCGCGTTGCCGCCTGCGCGGAGCGTAGTAACGGAATGTCTCTAAAACATGTGTACGGCGAGGGCCTCCCGAACGCGAGCGGAGCGAGCCGAACGCCAGCGGCGAAAACGACACAGCCCCTGCCGAGCCGACGCTTTACGGATAGGCACGAACGTTTGCCGCGGTAGTTTACCGGGTTCGCGCGCTACATATATTTAAATTAGTCCATAGTCCCCATATTCCCAGAGCCCTAGTACCTACCACTAACAGTTCACCTCAATAGCCCGGTACTTTTTGTCCTCATTTCCCACTCATTTTCCGGTCAGTGTCACGCCACATTTAGATTAAATTTGTCAAGGGGCCTCTACGTGTTGGCCTCCCCATGGCCCTGTAACGTTCGCCCCGCCCTCAAAGAGCCAAGGAATGACAAACTCAAGCCGAAGCATAGAGTGAGAAATAAAAGAAGTTATAAAGTGAAAATTAATAACATTTATTAAGTAAATAAACTTACTTTGGCCATAAATCGTGATCATCTAGTAATAAGAACCCTCGTCATAATACCGTTAACCCTATGTTCACAAGGTAGGTTATATAGGAGTGTTGATCAAGGAACAGGAAGACTCAAGGATCGGTGTATAATATATATCTATATAAATAATAGTTTTGTAGTATAAGTTGTAAGTATAAAATGTCATGCGTTTTACGAATAATGACAAATGTATCGACTCATGACATAAGCTCATCACCTGAGTACGCCGTGCCTTTATTAGCCAAAAGGAATTTTAATGCAAATTTCATAACAAATTATATAATTTTGTGTAGGCACCCCTCCTAACCGCCCGGCTGATGCTATGCCACCGCATTAGCTATCAGTAAACGAACTCACGTCGAAACAAAAGAAGAATCTCCAATCTTTTAATTAATTTTATTTAATCTATTATAAACATTGTCTAAAGTTAGCGTCGGTTCACAACGTACTATCACTGGCGAGAAGAGCCGACAAGAAACTCTCCAGTAGTACGCCTAACAATTTAGAAAACCCCTTTGGAGTGCCTTATGTGTAAAATGAGTTGGAAAAGCCATAAGACTTGAGTGAACGTATCATACCAGAGCCACTCGTCCAAAATATCAAATAAATTTGTAAATATGAGGAATAATACCTCAGCGACCTCCCCTGATGCAAGATACGAATATCACAGTAAATTAAAGATAAAGTTTAAATGAAGTTTAAATAGTGATACTCTCTACATCTCATAAAATTCCCATTAAATTATTAGTGTAAGAGTTCCAGGATGTTCCTCCGTGAATATGAAGTAAAGATAAAGATAAAATTGGGTGGAGGACACCTTCACTCATATTATTTGTTTCCCTATGTCAAAGACAGATTTCAGTGTAAGAGTTTCAGGGAAAATTCTCCGTAAAGTAAAAGTGAAATTAAATTGGTATTGAACTGGAGTATTCCCTTACGCTCGTATTGCTTGTTATCTATTTGTTAAAGACAAGATTCAGATTCCACCGTGAAATTTAAAATGAAAGTTAAAGTTAAAGTAAAGTGGCGGAACCCTACATCCGATTAAAGACCCTAAAACCCAAGAGATGAGAGCATAGCACCGTAAAGTAAAGTTTAAATTGAAATAGACATGAAATGGTGGTACTCTACATCAAGGGTGTCAACATCGGTAACACTGCTCATATATAATTTATCAATAATTATTCTTTCCAATCCAGTCAGGCTTGCCAGGCCTACCTACTTCTAAGACTCTTGTGAAATCACATATTGTGAAAAGATGTAAATTTTGATACGAATGATCCGCTTGCAATTGGCCAGTAGCTGGCCTCCGGGGCCCTCAACTTCGCCTCCAAGCTGATCCGCGATTTAACAGTCTCCAATCCCTCAGTTACTCATTCAGTTAAACTCAATATGTGAAATCAACCTAGTCTCATGAAGGCACATATTATAACCAAAACAAACTAGGTTGCCTAAAAACGGCACGCGAGAAAACCTGGATAATTGACGAAATTATCCTAGGTAGATTAAATTGTCCCAATAAACAAATGGTTTGCGACGTCATTTGTCCAAGGTTACAGGGTCCATTAATCCCGGCTCTAACCTGAATCTTCATGAAAATATTCAATATGTGCTTTCACATCTAACTAGTTGTTGTTTCATTACAATTATACTACTATTTAGCATATATCCAGTATCAACAGAGTTACTTGCATGTAGATATATAATTTAAAGAAATAAAATATTCATGAACAATAAATTTAAAATAAGTAACTGCATTGCACAACAGAGTACCATTCCGGCTTATCCTTACACACCTCAGTTGCTTCCTTGACATTCATAACTCTTGTCATGCAATTGCAGACTTGTCCAAATAAATATATATTCTAAAAGGTAATCCACGTTAACAAAATGAAAGTTAAAATAAAACTCTATTGCACAAGACCATGCCGAATGCCGAAGGCAAACCTTCTTAAATAAGAAAGTATTTAAATCATTAAAATCAGTAGAACCCAAAAATAAACGTTAAATTTCTTAAAGCCTGTCAAGCTTTCCCAAACAAGTCGCATGATTGTTGTGGAGTGTGGTGTAATAATGTAGTGTTATAAAATATACTTAAATGTATACACATATATGAATAGACTAAATAATAGATAATAAAACAAGACTACGACCTCACAGACCTAGGTCAATAATAACCCTGTCTATGTTAAAAACAATCAAGACTCAATACAACGTCTGACCTTAATCTCACTGCGACAAGAGCAGATAGACATTAACAATCAACACCCCTATCAAGTAAGTGACCGCAGTCAGGTACAACAACATGTATGCAACAACAAGACAAGAACTCCTATAAATAAGTTCCCATTAACATATAATTAATCTCCCTAAACAAATTAATAAATAATTATATTGTCTAAAAGAATCATCAGAAACCCTTAGTAGCTTCCGACTATGAAGTAGTAATATTATTTAATTCAGTTTCTAAAACCAAAGTTATATTTCAGAACCCTTTAAATTAAATTCAATAAATTAGTATTTTTATCCGCAAGACTATGTGTCAGACTTCCTAAATAATATATTAGCACACTCAGGCTTTACAATTACCCCTTATTAATTTAGTTAACTATGAAATTATAACAATGTATAAACAATTCTTATCTTATAATAACGCACAAGTCAATCAAGACTTACATCAAAATTAATTTAATATTGTATAGCTCATTCTCCATATAATATACAAATTAAGGGCAGTAATTAGTTAAGTTCTAAAACAAGAAGGTCAGTAATAGATAGTATACAAGTCTGTCTTTTATTACATATGATCATGTAGGTCTCCACAGTAAATAGTTATGTATGTTAGCATATATGCACATATAAGTCAAAGGAACGCCTCTATTGAATTAAAAGTCTGTATAGGTGGATCCACGGGTCCCAATATGTCTAAAGACTATCACCAAAGTACACCAAACTCAATACTAACTAATTAATAAATGCTGCTATAACTAACTACTCATCATTAGTTAAGTTTTGAAGATAATCCCAGGTTTATACATACAGACACGCATTAAATGCAAATATTCCATAATTCCTAAAATTTAAATTATTAATACAATATTATTAGTAACATCTCTGCAAGAAAAGAACATTAGATTTGTCTGCAAAATAATGTAATTAGTACACAAAGAAAATATCAATAACACATAATTAGTTATAGAATACATGTTCAATAAACAGATTAGGTTAAAACACATAATTAGATATATCATTAATAACATACAAACATGAAACAGCCTCTGGATCATCTGTGAACAGAAATAAAAGCAACAAACACGGAATAGATTAATGTTAGTAGATTATTAGTATATAGTTATTAATAGTTATATATTACAACAGTCCAAGAGAACATCTGAAACATAGATAAACACAACAAGCAAGATATCAGACAAATCTACATGATTAGTAAAATTATTAATGTATTAATTGGTGACTTGAAGATGTGAACTAGCCCTGTGGTGAAATCCATAGCACCGAAGTCTGTAGCGCACATATCGAAGATATAGTTATTTATTGTTAGTATTGATCATTTTGTCCACAAATAGCCTTTTCTCCATCTGTAATAATTTAAAACACAATTTTTTCCGAGAATATTTTTTTCATGTCTTGTTCTGTCAAACATCAATATTCAAGTCCCTTCTCTTCTCTGTCAAATTTTCAAACAAAGAAAAATTCAATTATATCATACAAAGAGATTAATAATAAATACATATATTATGCGAAATAAAGGGGGGAATACATTATATGGAGAACAGCCACTCCTTTATAAATAAATAAACATTAATAAGAGAAAAAAAAATTAAATTCATGATGATGCGTACCGTCACACCACCCCGAATTTAATTTCGCAGCTTGCGGATAAATTAAATTCTAACCTAAGGTACGATCATCAAATAATAAATTGATAACACCCTGTATATAGTCCTATAAGTTAATAACATCCTGTACATAACCTTAATCTAAGTTAATAACACCTTGTATATAACCTTAACATAAGTATTGTCCATCCCATACACCCCACCAACTATATATCTCATATCCAAAACAAATTTTAAAATTAGATAAAGTCACCCCTTAAAATATGAAATTCATAGGCGTAATTTAATCACCCCATAGAACATGAAAGCCACAAATGTTTAATATACATAAGTCATAATTCAAAGAAACCTAAAACTTCTTCATTAAAGAAAATTTCAATAACTGTTCTCCTTAAAATCTCGAGAGTCCTTCTCCTTAATATACTTTATCTGGTAGCTAGATTGCTCTAACTATAATATCCATCAAGTTAACTGATTATTGCATAATTCCCAAATCCTTACAAAATCAAAGTTTTATGATCAATCCTAATTACTAGCCTAATAAATGACCCGAAAAAGACCCTCAAATGCTCTACCTATCGACCTATCTATCTATCTTGGGTATAGGGAATTTCCGTACGACCCTAATGTTTCCTGATCAACCCTAATACCTGAAGTCGACATGATATGCCCTAGTATCTTAACTTCTTATATATGAAATTACACCTTTTAATGTTACAAGTAAGACCAGCATCTTGTAATTTCTTTAATATTATACTCAAATGCTCTAAATGATCAGTCAAAGTACCACAAGTTAAAATTGCTAAATCATCCAGATAATTTACACAAAACTGCCTAACCTCTGGGCCCAATATAATATCCATAGCCCGACTAAAACTGCCCACTGAAGTCTTTAAACCTTGTGAGAGTACATTATACATATATGACTTTCCGTTAAAAGTAAACCCAGTGTATTTCCTGCCGTCCTCAGATATAGGTATCTGAAAGTAGGCATTATTCAAATAAACCACACTTATATATGACACCCCATGAAAAGAATTAAGTACATCAATTCGCATAAGTGGAGCTTCAGAGCCTGCAACCATAACTTTTGATCTCCCGCGCATCTAAGAATAAACGTAAAGACCAGTCGGGTTTGGTCGCAAACGTTAACGGACTACTATACAGAGTGGAACCCCGCGAAATAATGCCCATCTCAACCATCTCCGCCAGTTTCCCCTCCATCTCTTGGTGGTAAGCATAAGGCACAGGATATGACCATCTTATAAATGGTGTAATATCTGACATCTTAATCTCATGTTCATAACAATTTGCACGACCCAAAACATCAGAAAATATACTACGAAACCTACTCAAAACTTGTTCTAACTGTTCTAACTGTACATCCGAAAGCTCTATCCCCGTTTTAATTTCCTTTAACTTTTCTTGGAAATCTGAATCATCAACATCTCGAGTACATATCTCTGATATTCCACTCTCAAAGATTATCTTCTTAAAAGGCAGAACTACATCTTGTTCATTAATTTTTTAAGCATAACCCCATTTCAGAACCTTGTAATTTAATCGTGGCTTCAACTAATGATAACCAATCAAAGCCTAAAATCACAAATTGCAATAAATTTGGTACAATTAAAACCTAATATCAATAATGCTATCTCCCAATTAAACTGGTAACAATACCATTTGTTAAATTTTAGTACTTTTCTGACCTACTGGACACCTAATTTGGATTGGCCTGATGGGCAATAAATCAATTTTACTACATTCTTTTGATATTAACTCCCAAAAGGTGCTGGAAATACATGTAATGTCACTCCCCGTGTCTACCAAACAATTCACTTCTTTCCCATAGATTTTAACAGTAATTATAGATTTCACTAACTCAAATTTATCTGGCAAATAAGCATCTTCCTCCTCAAACAAGGAAGATACACATCCGTTTGTCATAACTGAATTAGGATCTACATCCTTCAAATGTAATTTTAAAATATTAATAAATGCTCCCCCACCAAGGCTTCATCAATATAACCTAGCCCTGACTTATCTAATGAGGACTGACTCTTAGCTATAATAGGTGTAAGTATACCAGAATTAGTAGTGCCTAAAGACTGTCCAGGTTTCCACCCACTCAACGACATAATTCTTAACCCTATCCACAATTTATCATCCCCTCCTATAGCAGTGAACTAGCACTGTTACATCTCTTGGTTCATCCTGAAATATTAGAATTCTATCCTTCAATTACTTCATTCAAATATTTACTCAACGCTAGCAAACTATAAGTAGTCATAAACTATCTAAGTTATGTATATAATATAATTTAAATTATTAAATATTATTCCTAAGTTCATGCTTCATAACAACATCTGACTCCACCATAGTAAAGAATTATTAGCCTAACTCCCATTTATAACACAAGACTGACTAACAGTTAATAAACTTCCTCAACTCTGTTATGAAAAATAAAATTAATAAAGTCCTCATTAAAATGTCATAAAATAATGATTAATATTTCATTTAATTGAAAATATACACCCCATTAAATTAAATTTGCCTGGCTGTGTAATTAATCAACAAGACTAAAGAATATCAACAAGGTCATTGTGGTGCCCCCCTAACGGTAAAGTGTTGAACTAATTCGAAAGCGAGGAATAAAAATTTCTAAGTCACTTGCAACACCCGTAGTAACAAAAGGATGAACTAATTTGAACGCTAAAATTAAAAATTCAAAGTCACTGCAGCGCCCTCTAACGGCAAGATGACGAATTAATTTGACACATAATTAAAATTTGCAATACCACTGTGGCGCCCCTAGCGACAACCTGACGAACTTATCTGGACACGAGATTAACCTTTTTCCCATAATTTCTAAATCATTTACCTATAAGGTCAGACTGTTAATTATTACACCAACCACCGATCACCCCCTGTCAACCCCGAAATAAACAACAACCCTTCTATAACCTTTGAAACCTTGCTCCGCCTCACAAGCAACAAATTGTGTATCTTTCAGATACACAAGAATAAAATAGCTCAGTCTGACAGCAGAACTTGTTCACTAACATCAATCCAGACACCTTGGATGCAACACCTAATGTAATTTTGGACTCGCGCGCCGAAACTGCGAAATCCAGGATAAAATTCAACTGTCCTAGACCCACTCCATATCATGCCGCAGCAGCCGATTCTCGAATCCTGGGAACGCGCACCGAATTGTAACGTTCGCCCCGCCCTCAAAGAGCCAAGGAATGACAAACTCAAGCCGAAGCATAGAGTGAGAAATAAAAGAAGTTATAAAGTGAAAATTAATAACATTTATTAAGTAAATAAACTTACTTTGGCCATAAATCGTGATCATCTAGTAATAAGAACCCTCGTCATAATACCGTTAACCCTATGTTCACAAGGTAGGTTATATAGGAGTGTTGATCAAGGAACAGGAAGACTCAAGGATCGGTGTATAATATATATCTATATAAATAATAGTTTTGTAGTATAAGTTGTAAGTATAAAATGTCATGCGTTTTACGAATAATGACAAATGTATCGACTCATGACATAAGCTCATCACCTGAGTACGCCGTGCCTTTATTAGCCAAAAGGAATTTTAATGCAAATTTCATAACAAATTATATAATTTTGTGTAGGCACCCCTCCTAACCGCCCGGCTGATGCTATGCCACCGCATTAGCTATCAGTAAACGAACTCACGTCGAAACAAAAGAAGAATCTCCAATCTTTTAATTAATTTTATTTAATCTATTATAAACATTGTCTAAAGTTAGCGTCGGTTCACAACGTACTATCACTGGCGAGAAGAGCCGACAAGAAACTCTCCAGTAGTACGCCTAACAATTTAGAAAACCCCTTTGGAGTGCCTTATGTGTAAAATGAGTTGGAAAAGCCATAAGACTTGAGTGAACGTATCATACCAGAGCCACTCGTCCAAAATATCAAATAAATTTGTAAATATGAGGAATAATACCTCAGCGACCTCCCCTGATGCAAGATACGAATATCACAGTAAATTAAAGATAAAGTTTAAATGAAGTTTAAATAGTGATACTCTCTACATCTCATAAAATTCCCATTAAATTATTAGTGTAAGAGTTCCAGGATGTTCCTCCGTGAATATGAAGTAAAGATAAAGATAAAATTGGGTGGAGGACACCTTCACTCATATTATTTGTTTCCCTATGTCAAAGACAGATTTCAGTGTAAGAGTTTCAGGGAAAATTCTCCGTAAAGTAAAAGTGAAATTAAATTGGTATTGAACTGGAGTATTCCCTTACGCTCGTATTGCTTGTTATCTATTTGTTAAAGACAAGATTCAGATTCCACCGTGAAATTTAAAATGAAAGTTAAAGTTAAAGTAAAGTGGCGGAACCCTACATCCGATTAAAGACCCTAAAACCCAAGAGATGAGAGCATAGCACCGTAAAGTAAAGTTTAAATTGAAATAGACATGAAATGGTGGTACTCTACATCAAGGGTGTCAACATCGGTAACACTGCTCATATATAATTTATCAATAATTATTCTTTCCAATCCAGTCAGGCTTGCCAGGCCTACCTACTTCTAAGACTCTTGTGAAATCACATATTGTGAAAAGATGTAAATTTTGATACGAATGATCCGCTTGCAATTGGCCAGTAGCTGGCCTCCGGGGCCCTCAACTTCGCCTCCAAGCTGATCCGCGATTTAACAGTCTCCAATCCCTCAGTTACTCATTCAGTTAAACTCAATATGTGAAATCAACCTAGTCTCATGAAGGCACATATTATAACCAAAACAAACTAGGTTGCCTAAAAACGGCACGCGAGAAAACCTGGATAATTGACGAAATTATCCTAGGTAGATTAAATTGTCCCAATAAACAAATGGTTTGCGACGTCATTTGTCCAAGGTTACAGGGTCCATTAATCCCGGCTCTAACCTGAATCTTCATGAAAATATTCAATATGTGCTTTCACATCTAACTAGTTGTTGTTTCATTACAATTATACTACTATTTAGCATATATCCAGTATCAACAGAGTTACTTGCATGTAGATATATAATTTAAAGAAATAAAATATTCATGAACAATAAATTTAAAATAAGTAACTGCATTGCACAACAGAGTACCATTCCGGCTTATCCTTACACACCTCAGTTGCTTCCTTGACATTCATAACTCTTGTCATGCAATTGCAGACTTGTCCAAATAAATATATATTCTAAAAGGTAATCCACGTTAACAAAATGAAAGTTAAAATAAAACTCTATTGCACAAGACCATGCCGAATGCCGAAGGCAAACCTTCTTAAATAAGAAAGTATTTAAATCATTAAAATCAGTAGAACCCAAAAATAAACGTTAAATTTCTTAAAGCCTGTCAAGCTTTCCCAAACAAGTCGCATGATTGTTGTGGAGTGTGGTGTAATAATGTAGTGTTATAAAATATACTTAAATGTATACACATATATGAATAGACTAAATAATAGATAATAAAACAAGACTACGACCTCACAGACCTAGGTCAATAATAACCCTGTCTATGTTAAAAACAATCAAGACTCAATACAACGTCTGACCTTAATCTCACTGCGACAAGAGCAGATAGACATTAACAATCAACACCCCTATCAAGTAAGTGACCGCAGTCAGGTACAACAACATGTATGCAACAACAAGACAAGAACTCCTATAAATAAGTTCCCATTAACATATAATTAATCTCCCTAAACAAATTAATAAATAATTATATTGTCTAAAAGAATCATCAGAAACCCTTAGTAGCTTCCGACTATGAAGTAGTAATATTATTTAATTCAGTTTCTAAA
The DNA here is from genome assembly GCA_012273795.1 of Dendrolimus punctatus. NCBI lineage: Eukaryota > Metazoa > Arthropoda > Insecta > Lepidoptera > Lasiocampidae > Dendrolimus > Dendrolimus punctatus. The sequence goes on from CM022541.1 coordinate 2,806,562, forward strand.
ACCAAAGTTATATTTCAGAACCCTTTAAATTAAATTCAATAAATTAGTATTTTTATCCGCAAGACTATGTGTCAGACTTCCTAAATAATATATTAGCACACTCAGGCTTTACAATTACCCCTTATTAATTTAGTTAACTATGAAATTATAACAATGTATAAACAATTCTTATCTTATAATAACGCACAAGTCAATCAAGACTTACATCAAAATTAATTTAATATTGTATAGCTCATTCTCCATATAATATACAAATTAAGGGCAGTAATTAGTTAAGTTCTAAAACAAGAAGGTCAGTAATAGATAGTATACAAGTCTGTCTTTTATTACATATGATCATGTAGGTCTCCACAGTAAATAGTTATGTATGTTAGCATATATGCACATATAAGTCAAAGGAACGCCTCTATTGAATTAAAAGTCTGTATAGGTGGATCCACGGGTCCCAATATGTCTAAAGACTATCACCAAAGTACACCAAACTCAATACTAACTAATTAATAAATGCTGCTATAACTAACTACTCATCATTAGTTAAGTTTTGAAGATAATCCCAGGTTTATACATACAGACACGCATTAAATGCAAATATTCCATAATTCCTAAAATTTAAATTATTAATACAATATTATTAGTAACATCTCTGCAAGAAAAGAACATTAGATTTGTCTGCAAAATAATGTAATTAGTACACAAAGAAAATATCAATAACACATAATTAGTTATAGAATACATGTTCAATAAACAGATTAGGTTAAAACACATAATTAGATATATCATTAATAACATACAAACATGAAACAGCCTCTGGATCATCTGTGAACAGAAATAAAAGCAACAAACACGGAATAGATTAATGTTAGTAGATTATTAGTATATAGTTATTAATAGTTATATATTACAACAGTCCAAGAGAACATCTGAAACATAGATAAACACAACAAGCAAGATATCAGACAAATCTACATGATTAGTAAAATTATTAATGTATTAATTGTTGACTTGAAGATGTGAACTAGCCCTTTGGTGAAATCCATAGCACCGAAGTCTGTAGCGCACATATCGAAGATATAGTTATTTATTGTTAGTATTGATCATTTTGTCCACAAATAGCCTTTTCTCCATCTGTAATAATTTAAAACACAATTTTTTCCGAGAATATTTTTTTCATGTCTTGTTCTGTCAAACATCAATATTCAAGTCCCTTCTCTTCTCTGTCAAATTTTCAAACAAAGAAAAAATTCAATTATATCATACAAAGAGATTAATAATAAATACATATATTATGCGAAATAAAGGGGGGAATACATTATATGGAGAACAGCCACTCCTTTATAAATAAATAAACATTAATAAGAGAAAAAAAAATTAAATTCATGATGATGCGTACCGTCACAGCCCCACGCAAGCCCTCCAAAAGTCCGGGCCATTTTTATGACCCGTGGTCTTGAAAGACATACAGATAATAATATATTTAAATTAAAAATATCTATATTAAATAAATTTATTTAATAAAAATAATTTCTAAAAAAGACTTCACCCCCTCGTTGATGGCTTCAGACACTTTAAGGATAACTACAGACCATATATCAATCACCCTTGTTCAACGGGGACCGATGAGTTTGGAGCCGTTGTGACATCACCGTTATTCGGGAAGGCTTCGAAGGCTCCAAACCTCTTCTACCGACAAATACATACCGACAAATAGATTTTCCTCCCCCACCTCTTCGTTACCTCAAATGGCCAAAGATGAAGTAGAACTCCAAGAGAGCGAGGTTTACTAATCGGTTATCTCAATGTGCTTCATATCGGTTACCCTGTTGTAATTGTATTGACAGCTGATTAAGTTAGAAAACTGATGTTTTTCACTAGGAGATCATTCCAAGTATTCTACATAATACATACAAATTTTGAGTCCTATTTCTCATAGGGGTGAAAAAGAGTCTAAATACTCATTTACTATGATCTTTTGATAGATAGATAGATAACATTTTATTACACACCAAAATATATTATTACAAAAACAGACCATGTTTACAGTATTTTCTAGGCAATACAATATCTTTGATTTTTTAATTCTCTTTATTTTTTTTACCGACTTCCAAAAGGATATTTTCAATACGATTGTATGTTTTTTATTGTGCGTTTGTTAGATAATTTCTCCGTTGATTCTGGTCTCATTTTCATTATATTTCAATTCAATTGTCACCACGTCAGAATATGAAGAGTGGATACCAGGGAAATCTAGAACAATTCTGGAATGTAAATGAGACGTACGTGATATATTTTTTGTTTCTAAAGCTATTCAATTGTTTGTGTAAACAAAAAGTACAAAAAATGTACAATTCTCTTTTAAGAGTTTTTCACCTCACCTTTATTCAGAACGTCTGCCACTTTGTCGTGGTTAGTTTGTCGTGGTTTACCGACAGATTTATTTACTCTGTTCTTGTAATTCAAAACATATTGTAATAAACATTTATTATCTTTACGTAACGTAGTTTGTTTACGAAGCTACGTAAAGAAAAGGGTGGCGCGTAATATGTAATTTCTTGTGTAACCAGATACATTAAAATGTACGTTTCTAATTAAGCGGATTAAAAGAACTCCCGGACAAAATGTGTTTACCATTAATGTTCATTATTTTGAAGTATCATAGGAACTTAATAGCTCACGTAGCATGTAATGTTTAGATATACCTAATTTTTGTCTGTCCTAGTTTGAGTCCTGGTTTTGAAGCCCCGAGATGTTTTCCAATTTTATTCTCCACTTCGCTTTGTATATAGTGAGATATTGGTAAAACTAATGATAATCATAATACGTCTACTATGGGTATTCAAAAACTAATCAACAAAAAAAGCAGCTTTTGAATGTAACATGAAATTTTTGCCTGGATATATTTATAACAAGGATATGGTAAAATGTGGTTAAATCGCATTATACATATAGGTAGCTCTCTTGTAGTATAACAACACACCTTAAGCAGTCCTACAGCCCAATTTACATATTAGTATGATTGCCATGTTCTGACAGCCTGCTGCTATAAATGGGTTCACGCTAATTTTTGTGGCCAATCTTAAAACAAATTTCTATACAACAGACACTTTTCTGTATAAAACATATTATTATACATAATTAAAAAGTGATATTAAAATTAAATAACGATATTAAAATTCGCGCTTCAATCAGTTAAAACGTAATAAGATTGTATAAAAAATTAAGTTGTTATTAATTAATAAAATAAATTGGATAAGTGCTAGGCAGTCTGCGCATATCGAAGGGTTCCGTAGAAATGACAGAAGTTCAGTATTTTCGTGAATTATTTATGGTAATACAAAAGTATTTAATCTACATACAGAGTATTGATTTGTACAATAGTGCAGGTAAACCAAAAAAGAAATAGAAGGATTTTGTGAAGGATGACATGTTGATTTGTGGTGTGACAGAGGACGTATGTCAGGAAAAAGAAATATGGCCAAAACATATTGCGCCAACCCCATCGGGGCCTTCCTATTATTTGGAGTTGCCACAATATATCGTCACCTTTTGGTGAAGAAAGAAAAGAGCGAAAGTAAATCCCATATTTCAAAAACTACTGAACACCCAGATACTGTGCATTTTTTTAAAAATATTTTTGACACTATTGCTTTGATTTGTTTAGAATATTAGGAGGGGTTAAAAAATTTACGTCTTTCTATGTTACTGTCTCTTCACTTATTTACTTCATTAAAACGTAATAAAAGGACATCGTTATATTTTTTCAAAATCTGACTAACGACACCTTACACGAATACACACACTAAATTTATTTTTCAATGTATTCCTTATATAAAGGCCAAAGTTATATTATAGCGAAAATAACCATAACTTCAATTTCAAACTTCAAATGTCACTGACGGTGATGTTTCCTCTAGGATTTTCTTTCCACCTGTCCTCTGCTCCTCGTGCCTTTTTTGCATTCCAATGGTTTAATAATTTTATATCCTCGCACGCCGACAGCTCTTTTTGCATGACTGCTTCTAAAATTAACCAAAATCCCAGTGGTGTGTGGTGTACAAGTAAGAAGACAAAGACTGGACCAAAAATAATTTTGTACCTGCCACGATAGTGGATATGTGTATAGTTATTATATTATTTGAATTTCATTACATAAATTTATAGGGTTATAAAGACTAAATCTTTTTATGGAATTTCACATATACACCAAGTGTTTTCTAAGAATAATAACCGTGGCATTCAAAGTCAGTCGAACTATTATGAAGAAACCGTGTTCCTTTTTGCCCAAAATTGCCACGGAACCCTAAAAATGTACTGAAATGTTCACCAAAAGGAGCGTAAACAATTTACACGAAGGCAAAAGCTAATTAAGTACGGTATCTCTCTATTAAGGGTGCTTTTTCTGTATTTTATACGTCTAAAAGTAAATACTTGTGTTCGTATAAAAGCAGTCTTTACTGGAATGGGTGTAGCGTGAAAAATAATACTGGATAAACTACCTCTCTTGGGTATTGCGGTCATAGCTTTAATTAATTGTTTCGAAATAAGGTTTTATCCGACAGGCGAATGACAGAGGGGAATAAAGACGGACTTGAATATTATGGCTAATCGCACAGTTGGTGTGGACTCCGATGTTTTTCTCTCGGATATATATTCTGCTGTGTGAACGATTGAGCGAAATGGTATTTCATGATGTTCGTTTACTGTACAATACTTGATTTCTTTTTTTATAGTTGGAGTAGAGCAGACAGGCTGATGACCCACTAGATAGGTAGCGGTTACCGACACCTATGGACATTTGCAACACCAGAGATATCACCAATGAGTTGCTCTTCTTAAAAATCTCACATCGTATCGTTATATGAAAAACATTATATATATATATATGGAGCTCATTACATTCCAAAAAATACCCAAGGTGCGTAAGAGAAATATTCTTGAGATATGCTGCAGAAATGAGCGTAGCGGTTCAAGCTAGTGAGAATGAAATAACCTGATAGCGAGCGGTGCGTTGGTAGAAAAAAGACGAAAGTACCATTCTGAACAGTTTCTCGGACCACTTCCCATTATACGGTCGCTAAAATACGCAGAGAGGCGTCGAGTTTCACAGTAAGCCAAGCTTGTCAAGACCATCTGTGAACATGGGATTTGTGGACGAAGTGATGATTTCTTTCGAAAAATCCAATGTCTCAACGATAATCATCAAGTCATGTAAGATTTAGAAGCTATTACCATTTCTCTTCTCTCTCATAGAAAGCCAGCCAGTTATTTTCGTTTCATCTTTCTATTATAACTAGCTGTCCCGGCAGACGTCGTCCTGCCCGGTAAAAAATAGGGGTTGATCGTAGAGGGTTGAAAATTTAGGGTTGTATGTATCTTTTAATGCTGTATCATAACAAAATAATAATAAAAAAATATCTAAAACTTAAAAAACAAAATTTAGGGGTGGACTACCCTTAACATTTAGGGGGATGAAAAATAGATGTTGGCCGATTCTCATAGATACCGGATAAGCACAAAAAATTTCATCAAAATCGGTCAAGCCGTTTCGGAGGAGTATGGCAACGAAAACTGTGACACGAGAATTTTATATATTAGACTAGCTGTCCCGGCAGACGTCGTCCTGCCCGGTAAAAAATAGAGGTTGATCGTAGAGGGTTGAAAATTTAGGGTTGTATGTATCTTTTAATGCTGTATCATAACAAAATAATAATAAAAAAAATATCTAAAAATTAAAAAAACAAAATTTAGGGGTGGACTACCCTCAACATTTAGGGGGATGAAAAATAGATGTTGGCCGATTCTCATAGATACCGGATAAGCACAAAAAATTCATCAAAATCGGTCAAGCCGTTTCGGAGGAGTATGGCAACGAAAACTGTGACACGAGAATTTTATATATTAGATTAGAGATAATATCATTATTACTTAAAAAATAAAATTTTATTACAATTCCTTCACTAACTAATCGAAAGGAACTTTGTTCTATCCGGGTGTCCCTTGACACCTCTCAAGTTTTTATTTGTCAAGTGAAAATTTTGGAAAGAAATACAAGTTCTAGTTATCCATTGTTATGTTTGTGATATTTGTACTAATACACAATACATAAACCAAGATATTTCAAAGTAAAAATCACTTTACTACTATACTGACCACAACAAGTATCCAATGTGCGGTGGGCCTTAACTCCATAAAATCAAAAAGAGAAAAATTTACAGTTGATTTCTTTTCATAGGCCTTGCTAAGGAATAAGGATTAAATCAAGCATTACGTATCGCAGGCAGTACGGTTATGGTTCAACAAGTATTTAACTTTACGAATTCGCCAGATGTTATTGTGCGGGCTTTGAATTTTGTTGTAATATTAAGAATTTATTCAAAGAAAATCCAAAATTTTCAAAGAATAAACCAAGTGAAAGGCATAGATTTATATAAGTATTACAAGGATTAAATGGGTAGTAAAGTTTCCAGTTGTGTGACCAATATTTAAAAATAAAGGATATTGACAGCACCACAATCGGTTATTTACAATGAAAATTTATATATTGTTACATGCTGACAAAAAGTGGATGCACACCTGCCTGCCATAAAACCTGATTTATTACCATTCCCGCATTTGGAGTTCTTTTGTTTACTTCGTGTTTAAAATTTGCAATTAAACAATAGCCTATTGTTATACTTGTTTACCCGTCGCAGGTGTGCAGATTACGGTTTCTCGGAAACCTCAGTCCACGCGGTCCTTTGTTGTATTGTACAGTGTAGTATAAAACGATGCCCAAACTGGGGTAAAGCAGTCAAGTGACGAATACGATCAAGCAAGACGTACATTCGATAAGTAATATAGTGAGGTAATTTGCGCGTGTTATTGAATCGTGCAGTTTGTACTAATAGAGTTTATATTTGTACCTGTTTTATACTGTACAGTTATAATAAATTCTATAGTAATTCCAAGGGCATTTTAGTTCGACTCCTGTAGCTTGTAACAATATTAATAGAAAACAGCCCCTGCTGGACTCGGGCCTCCTATTATTAAAGTTGGAAGTAATTTTACTAAAGGCAACTACAAACTACAACTATTAATGATTTTAAAAGATACGGAAAGTAAGTCATAAAATCATTTAGCAATTTAAGAAAACCAGTCTAGTAAGCTATTGTTCTAGTCTAAATAGTATTGAAATTAGCTGATATTTATGCATTCTTATCACTGTGAATCGCTGTCAAAAAAATACTACGGCATTCTCAGGATTTGAAGTACCACGTCATTTAAAAAGAACATAAACTCTCATTCGCCTCTGGGAAAAATCTTGCGGGTTTCCAGGATCTAAAGTCATCGGTATTTCAAAAACAAATTAAGAAATATTTTTAATTTAAACTGTGTTGGAATAAGCTATTTTTCTGTGCCCTAACAACTTGAAACCGCTCTAAAGAAATATCATCGGAGGTTCCCGGGTTTTAATAATGTATCATAGATTTTAAGACCAGTAATTTGCTTTCGGTCAACGAAAACGGCATATAACAGTATAAAAATAAACAGAAACAATCCCAAATGCCCAACTGGTAAATGCTTTTTAGTCAGTATGAAAACTGACGTCATTAAATATCACACAAGTATCATAGCCAATTAACTACCACAACTTGATATTAGGCAAAATGTCCAAATATAGAATGTAGAGAAATGGTCTTCCATACTTAGTTTATGTTATGCACTTTGTGCCGTAATTCATAGTAAACTCTAAAGAACTTCGTTGAAGAAATCTGACTTCCTTAAGCAAAGGAATGTTCCGGGAACGTTTTAATGATGTTGAAAACAAGTCTAGAAGATATATGAAGTTAAACTACTTTAAAGGAATAAAATTGCTCGGTGTTAATGAGTATAATTTGTAGGTATGGTAAGTTTCAAAGTGTTTATCATAGAAATAGCTGATGTGGAAAAATATTTTATTTTTATTTTTAACCTTATAATTTCACTTTATTACAGTTTACATCGCTTTATAGTATTACAACGGTTGCCGTCGTCAGCTAACAGTACTCCACTACTGCGCATAAACCTCCCCAAATTTGCGGTACACATTCCCTCCACTCTTTTCTTCAACCGTCTACTGGAAATCTCATACAGGTTTCCGGTCCATCATGCTCTTAATCAACTGAACACTTTCTATCGTCTTTCAAAAGACTTGAAGTGATAACTTCTTATGGAAGGGTAAACCGCTTTGTTAATTAACGCGTTACGGCGCCAGTCTATCTGGCTTTTCTTTCTGTCGTGCAAGCGACAGCGGTAGGCAGGCTCCTCCTCTCTCACTCGAACCCACGCGCTATGCACATATTATTATAAACATTTTAGTATCCAAATTTATTCCAAGTCATGTAAAGAGTTTAACGTTTTATTTCTCTTTTACAAAAAACTACCTTCATTCAGGTAAGGGTTAAGTCAGTCTCATGATTACAAAGATCTTCATTGAAACCCACCTGCGTCCAACATTTTACTTTAGTGGTTCATTTTATTGCTCATTTTAAAAGAATGTTTTCCCAACCAGTCTTATTACTGTATTCGACGGCAAAAACATTCAAATGAATTTTGCATTACATGTAGTTCAAAGACCCGAAAGAGATTAGTAATATACATTTTGTTCTATTGTGAACAATGATTTTGGGTTTATATTGGTGAAATCAACTATTTGTAAATATGTTTAATTATATTTAGAAAAAAAAATTAAAGTCATAATTTGTAGCAAATTGTTTTGCCTACAAATATGTTTATATAACTTTTTGCCCTAAATTAAAAATTAAAGAAGTTACAAGCAAAAAAGTGTGATTTTTTTTTATTCATTCCTAACTCTTTTCTTTACCATAGAACTTACCAAATTTAACTTATCGAATGTTAGGCAGGTAGAAAAGGTCCCCCGTTTTCCCCGCCACCTATGAGGTAGAGTCCGTAGGCGCGTTTTTTATGTACGTTCTGGCGAAACATGCAGCAACATTATGGAGATATCAAAGTTAATGGAAGAAAATGAATTTGAAGATGAACTTATCATAATTTAAATAAAACGCAGTGGTATTCGATTGACAAGTCATTAACACTTTATTCGAGACGGAACAACATGGACGCCAGAACCACAGACAATACATATAAAAAATCATAGTGTTACATATTGTTACTCTTTGGTCTATGAGAATATCATCTATATTTAATGTATACTTAATAACAGAACTTCCAACTATGAATCCAATTTTAACTCCTGTCATTCCTCAAACTTTCACATTTGACGTTGATTTATATTCTGAGCCACAGCTTCGACCATCAAAGAAAAGTCGATTAGAGTAGCTAGCTAATAAGTGAGGAAAAATATTATAATGTCGAAGATTACCTTATAAGCAAGATGTCCGTAGAGTAGGCCTACTGGGGATACCACGTAAAAAAAACGCGCCTACGGACTCTACCTCATAGGTGGCGGGGAAAACGAGGGACCTTTGCAACCTGCTTAACATTCGATAAGTTAAATTTGGTAAGTTCTATGGTAAAGAAAAGTGTTAGGAATGACTAAAAAATTTCTCACTTTTTTGCTTATAACTTCTTTAATTTTTAATTTAGGGCAAAGAGTTATATAAACATATATGTAGGCAAAAAAAATGTGTACAAATTATGACTTGACCAATATTTTGTAAGACGCATAGTTTCCCAGATATCGCGAAAAAAGTTTTATCACCCCTTTTTCCAAGATGGCGGCCGGAGGACAAGGGTGGCCATCCCACAAACTTGAGGTTAAACTTCTATTGACCCCCCCCCCACACATGTCCCAAAAATAAAATTGCGTCCTCGTACAAATGCAAAGCTCATGTAATATGTAACTATGCAGTACTTAGTTATAATAAAAAAATAAATTGTCATCTGTGGAAGTTTATGAATAGCTGTTCTTTATCTATCTCTGTAACGTTAGTTATTAAAAGTTTATTTTGTAAGACTGCAGATGTTAACCCCCAAAATAAAATAAAATAAATAATTTTGGATGGCTGTCTGTATAAATCAAATACATATTAAAGTGTCAGATTCAAATGCTACAACATTACTAATAAAGTGACTATACCTTACCTCTATTTCTAATAAAAATTCGGATTCATAAATAAATCAATAGGTCCTATTTTGCCCAGATATCTGCAGTACTCTAAAAGGTAGTAGATGTTATCTGGCTAGAACAAAAATCGAAATAGAACACGTAGAGCGGTCGCTAGTCCAATTTTCACTGCATTGTTGAGTACTCCTATTGAACGTAGTGTCTTTTCGTTAGTTCAATTTTCGGTTATTTTGATGTCCCTATATTATTACTATATACACAGCTGATAGACGAAAAATTAATAATTTGTAGTAAAGGGGTTAAAAAAATATTAAACCCAGTGCATTGAATAGTGGATAGAAGAGGTGATTATGTAAGAAAGAGCAAGCAAATATAATAAGAGAGCTCTAATACAAATCGGTTTCGATAGTGACATTATCGTCAGAGTGTAGACTGTGTAATTACCCCGTAAGCATTTTCGGGGCTTTTTTTATTGCAGGAGGTCAGCAGACAGGCAGACGGCCCACTTGATGGAAAGCGTTTACCATCGCCTATGGACATTTGAAACACCAAAGCTGCTACAAATGCGCTGCTGGTCTCTTAAGGAAGTCTGGAACCTGGTCACTAATGTCTGAACACAAATCAAGGTTGTTATGGCGACATACTCTAGACCAGGAGTGGTAGCCATCCAGTCGGGCGAATGCCCTACCAGTTCTTAAAGGAATTCTTCATTTTAGGGCGGTAAACTCAACACGTTTGTCCAATTTAGGTAAGCTAGTTTCACACTTCGGAAATCTCGTTATGCAGTTTTCGTTTGAATGCATTGCATTGTTTTTACATATCAATGGATTTCGTTGTATATTTTAAAACATGTACCTGGTTTCTTCAAACTTGTATAAAACTTACCTTTTATTATATTTATAAAGTACGCACAGTGAAGTTCAGAAAATTTCCCTAGGAAACATCGACATGACACATGACACAAAATTGTGTTATACGGAAAAATGATCGGGACAAAGTTGAAAATGGATTTGGGTAAAATGGAGTTTTCAAGATAGAACTAAGTAAATAGAAATTGTTTTGTCCAATTAGAACTTTGGTTGACCTTTGGAGAGATAATTTGTTATCGGATGAAAGTAATGGTTGGGTCAAACACTTACTTAGTCTCAAGAGGCATGTTAGTTAGTTATTGTTATTACCACTTGTATCTTTATAGATTTTTGAGGCCAACAACCTGCGATGAATAAAGTACATTGAATCTAATTGTTTATGCGATAATGTGAATGACTTTCACCTACACTAAATTGAAATTAATTATAAGCTAGGTGACAATTGTTTATTACTGTGCTTTTGTAGTCTTAATTATCTTTAATTAAATTCTGATAGTGTAATATTAATCAATTTTCTTAAACTGTTTTCATGCGTTCTCTAGAGAGAAATTTATTTATTGATTTCAAGTTGTGAGGTCTGGGCTGTGAGTTGAATGACCCAGTATTTCAATACAGTTTGTCCCCAAATAAGCGGTTGTTTATCTGACAGTGTATGTTGTCGTGGTGAATCAGAATCCTCCTGCGCGGGCGTCCGTCTCTAACTTTTTCCATGAAAAATGGCAAACAGTTGTCTATGTACCATTCTACAGTAACTGTTTATTTTATTTTATAATAAAATTGTTGCGGGATAGATCTTGCAAATAAAGAGACTACTATCTTTTTTCCTATGCTTCAAACTTGTTTTACTTAAATAGGCAACTCATCAAGAAACACTCACTGAGTTGACTGTCTTTTATTTTAGGGATCGTAACAGTAAATCTAGATTTCGTCATCAGTAGCGATATCAAATAAAGCATTTGAATCACCTTCGTCAAATCTTTGTATCTATATAAATTATGAGGTATTAACCGAGTATAAAGCTTACTGACCACTAAATTTTCATTTAGGATTTTGTTATACTTGACTCATATCAGTTCCTATACTTGCCTGGATCTGCTGGTAGGTCACTTTCTTATCTGTCTCTATCAAGCGCTCTACAGCACCGATGCTTCCTTCAGTCGTCGCCGTAGAGGGACGTACCTCGCGTTAGTGAGACTTATGCGACCACGTTTAAATTCATTAAATCAGCTCTAGACACTGGCACAAGATGGGGCATCATTATGAAAGTGGTGTTGGGTCAAATATTTTTAAAATAAACGAGGCGGGGTCGGCACTGAAAATCAGCGCTGTGGTGGAGGAAACTCCAACACAGCATGAAGCTGAGTTGCCGACCTCATTTGTAGGAAATGCGGTGTAAAATATATATAATGTCATTAAAAAAAATGTACGTATTAATATTTTTGTATCACTGTATCGCTTTCCTTGCAAATAAATTCTTTCTTTCTTTCTTCTTTCTAAAAGTCCAACCGACGTCTATTATAACTTTGTTTTTGACTTAAGTAGCAACGACACTCATAAAAAATCAATGCACGCAAATGTTGACGGTTCAAATTCATGTTGAAGTTCCAAATGACAAATGAACAAGATATACCCAGTTATGTTGGAAAAGACTTCTATTACCAAATATACAAGAATTATTTACTTTAATTTTTATAAGTGGCCAGGTCAAAAATTTTTAGTATGACCCCAGTAGACTGGAGACATACACTTACATTGAAAAATATATATACCATTTTATATTAAACAATACTCCTTGTGATAAAAAATACATTCGGCAATTGAAAATGCCGACAGAGAACAATGTCTGCTCTGTCCGTAATTTCTTCTGTAATCATCTTTTTGACTTCAATAAGACTACTTAATTGCAGTTTAGAGCAAAAACTAATCTAATTCTATAAATTAGTTTTTGCTAACTACTAGTCATTGTAATTATTGGATTTGAATGTTCGCCACAAATTAAATAACGAAAATGTAAGATAAGCTTCTTAGGTAAAGAAAGAGACTTTTTTATTGAATCAAGTATTGTAATATCGTAATATTAGTATTCGCTGTAACAATGTGTCATCTACCTAATGTAACAAGTTTACTATAATTAAATGTTCGTTTTTGTATTTCCTAGAAACATGTTCCTGAAAACCAGTGACTAAGCGGTACATCATTGTCCCTTTGCGTAACGACCCGAGACACAAAAAGTTTTGTTAGAAGTAGTAATAAACAAACTCGGTAAATAGTTTTTTGTAGCTTTCATCCTATACTTTCTGCTAACGTGTTTTTCCACAAAATAACTGTAGCATAAATTCTAATATAAACACTTTTGCTGAAAGCTGCACCTTTTAGATAAGTTATTATCTTGAAAGCAGCAGCAAAGTGCTGTCACTTTATAAGCAATTGAATCCGATTTCGGTTAGCAAACATGAATAGCTATACAAATCAGACTTGAGGGTCTCTTATCTCTCCTACTTAGAATATCTCTCGTAAATTCGTTTAATCATAAAAAATATAAAATAAGATCATTTTATAGAAACTGTATGAAAACAAAAAAGGGTCGCTAAAAATGAATTAAAATATACACATGAATTAAAAAAACAAATAGAAACTAAAAAAGTAGATAATAAATTTAAGTAAGTAAGTAGAAACAAAAAAATATATACCCGAAAATTCCTACGCGGTTTCTCTCTCTTTAACTTCAGTGCAGTAGTTCATGGGAACTTAGATATTAACATCCAAATAAAGTAGTGAAATTGTACATTAAGCATATTAATGTAACGTAAAAATGTTTCATTATTATTTTTATGGTATGTCGTGTAAAACTAGCCGTGCAAGCCACTTAGTTCCAGCAGGATTTGGTTTGTATATCGAGATATTCTGAATTCTGGAAAATATCGAAATATTTATATAAATATACCGAGCAGTTTTATAAGCTATGCAACACAAACTTTCAGACCAGTACACGATATAAAAATAAAAATTCCATATAAAATAATAAATAGAAGCATAGCAATATGGTAGCGGATACATATTTGTGGCTTTTGACGTCGACACTCTGGGGCCATGGGGTCCAGAAGCCCACCGCCTATATCATGATTATATATATATTATTAGATATACCCCCACTTTAGCAACCCACTATGCCGAGTAAAACTATAAAAGGCGTGCTACCTGGCGGTGTAGGGTTACTTGTGGCCCTGGCAGCGCTTGGTGTGGACGCACTTTGGATTACTCGGTATACGTGAGTTATTTTGGTAATGTTATTCTGTTTCTCTATTGTTCTATATTTAATTGTGAATTGCTTGTTGTTTTCCATTTATTATATTTGTTCTATAATTAGTAGTTGTTTAATTGTAATATTAAAAGAATAGAAGTAAATAAGGTTAGGTAGACACGTGTCGTGTTTTTTTTATTTAATTCTCACCTCTGGTTGCTAAAATCAGAAGTGGGATCAGAACTCTAAGCTCACAGACAACAAGTGATTCACGAACTACCCTCTTTTTTTTATTTGATATTTTGCATTTGGTGTCTTTTACCAAAGAGTGTGATAACTTAGTGCTAAATAATGCCGCGAAGTACGTCACGTGGACGTTCTCGACATCGTCGAAATAACTCACGTATCCGAGAGGTTTCTCGTTCCCGTGATAAACGTTCACGCGCGTACGACCGTTACCGCAAGAGATCGCGTTCTCATTCACGAAATTCTTGTGCGAGTAGCTACGATCGTACATCATACAACAGGTCATGCAGTTCTCGTAGTGGTTCATATCGGTCTTATCGTTCGCGTAGTGCGTTAAGTCGTTCAGAACGAAGTATCCGTAAATCATGCCGCTCACGTCGCTCTCGCAATATATCGCGGACCCGTGGCTATCCACGTAGGGTATCTCGTCAGTGTTTATGACAAACGTAGACATGACTTAAAACGTTACACCCCACCGCCGCGTTCACAAACTCCGACACCACGTACAACAGAACCTATTCCTTTTACTCGTTATACGGAGCTCGAGAAATCGAGACTCATGGACGTTAGTTTACATCGATAATGTTCTTCTTATGAGTAACAGCGTAGGAGAAGGTATCAAGTTACTCCACAGAGTCCCAAGAACCCTTACAAGCGCGGGATTTTCTGTCAACTTACGAAAATGTTCCTTTTTAGTTACTGCAGTAGAATATCTTGGTAGGATAATTAGCAAAGGTCAGGTGAGGCCGAGCCCACGAAAGGTGGAGGCCTTGGTCAACACAAATGCACCGATAAACGTTAAACAGGTAAGGCAACTGCTAGGTCTTGCTGGTTACTTTCGACGGTACATCAAAAACTATGCCTCGAAAACCGCCCCCATCGCTCGCCTTACACGAAAAGGCTGTGAGTTTACCTGGACGTCCGAACACGAGTCCATTCGTCAAGAACTTATCAGGTACCTGACAAGTGAACCGGTTTTGTCTATTTTTGACCCCAAGTATCCCACCGAGGTCCATACAGACGCCAGCAGTATTGGCTATGGAGCAGTATTGCTACAAATCCATCCAGATAATAAGAAACATGCGATCGCGTATTATAGCAAGGTAACTCAGGGTGCCGAAAGCAAGTACCACTCGTACGAGCTTGAAACACTGTCGTGGCTGTCGTGAAAGCACTTCAGAATTTTCGCCACTACCTAGTGGGGCTGAAGAACATAGTCACCGACTGTAATGCTTTAAAAGCTACGGAGCGCAAGAAAGATCTGCTACCGCGGGTTGCGAGGTGGTGGATCTACTTGCAAGATTTTGATTTTTCAATTGAGTATAGGAAAGGAGTGCTCATGCCACACGCAGACTACCTCAGCCGAAACCCGGTCGCCCGGATACATCAGATTCAGAGACCGCGCAATTGGGCTCACACTGCTCAGCACAGTGATCAAGACACCCAGGACCTGCTTCAAAAACTGCAGGACGGCGCTCTAGACGCAAAAAGGTATGTTGCACGTAATGATTTGCTTTACTATCGTTACACGCCAGTCGGGGAACAGCCTCGTTTGCTGTGTTACATTCCCAAGGGACACAGGCTTAGTCTCCTACGAATATTCCACGATGAGCACGAGCATATTGGTGCCGATAAAACTCTGGATCTCATCCTCAAGCATTTTTGGTTTCCCGGCTTAAAGCACTTTGTTACTAAGTATATAGCACATTGTTTGACCTGCATGTCTACCAAGCGACAACCTCGAGCACCGCTTCAACCGATCACTTCGTGGGAGAAACCAGACGTTCCGTTCCATACGCTGCACATCGATGCTCTGGGACCACTACCCCTGTCTGGAGAGTACAAATATGTCCTAATCATTGTTGACAGTTTCAGTAAATACTGCATGTTACATCCTATGGTTCGTCAGGATACTGAAGAACTTAAAAGGGTCGTCACTCAAGTGATCTCGCTGTTCGGTGTACCGAAGCTTATGATCACCGACAAGGGTCGTATGTGTGAGTCAAATGTGTTCGTTAAGTGGGTCAACGACTTGGGCTGCGATCTTCATCACATAACACCCGGAATGCACCATGCTAACGGCCAGGTTGAAAGGTATATGCGCACCGTACTCAACATGATTAGAATAGAGACTAATCATAGGAACGCATCGTGGGCAGACACTCTATGGAAGCTGCAACTCGTTATCAATATAACAAAGCACAAAACCACTCAGTCGTCACCACTTAATCTTCTTATAGGAACTGAAGTAACAACCCCAGTCATTCGCGCCCTGGTGCGAGATGTAGCTATCGAAAGTTCCTCACCTAATCGAGAAGCACTCAGAGAACTCTCTAGGAACAGAGCTCGTCAACTCCTCGATCAAAATCGGTCCGGACAAGATGAACGTGTGAATCGCCTAAGGCGACCTCCACGGGAGTTCCATAATGGTGACCTTGTGTTTGTAATTAAAACCACTCAGTCCACAGGCAAACTCGATTCGGGTATGCGAGGACCATACAAAGTCGTCAACATTCTGCCTAGCGGCCGGTACGAGCTGAAACTCATCAGCGGGGACTACGGGAAGTTCACGCAAGCTGCGGCTCAGCATATGGTGCTCTGGCGTGGCGAGTGGAGTCCAGAAGCGTGTGCTGTATTTTTTGACCGTGAGTATTATTTGTTCGTAGTGAGTTATCTCGCTAGTCGAACAGAAGCGTTGAAGTACTGTCAAGTCGCTGTCTACTCCGTTCGTAGTGAGTTATCTCGCTAGTCGAACAGAAGCGTTGAAGTACTGTCAAGTCGCTGTCTACTCCGTTCGTAGTGAGTTATCTCGCTAGTCGAACAGAAGCGTTGAAGTACTGTCAAGTCGCTGTTTAGTCCGTTCGTAGTGAGCAGTCTCGCTAGTCGAACGCAGGCGTTGACAAACTGTCAAGTCGCCGTTTACTAACGAATACGTTAGCACACGCGTCCAAGTCGTCCTAATGTTGACAGCTTGTTGTTAAGTCATTGGAGCGTTGGCGCGGTGCTAAGTCGTATTGGCGTTAGTTCGTCAGTCATGTGTAGCGTTGGTATTTTATATCAAGTCGTACAGTGACTGAAGTCACCCTCCAATCTGTAGCGTTCGACTCGCTAGTCAGATATGTGGAAAAGAAAAAGGTTGTAGGCTATTAACACCCTCGTTAAAAAAGGGGGAAAGCCCTGCTTCACATTTCAGATGCAGACGATTCCTGGGAGCCCACTCAACCATCAACGTCAACGTCGTCACCAGGCGAACATGACGGCGCTGGTGATGTAGAACCGGTCCTGCCATCTACATATGACGATGGTAACGTCGTCGACTCACCGCCGCCCACGTGCAGCACCGTTGGACAATCGATGCCATTACTAGACTAGGTCACACTCTGTGGCAAGCCCATGTACTCCAGGATCGAGGACGACCTACTGTCAGGAGAGGCCGTATTAGATATACCCCCACTTTAGCAACCCACTATGCCGAGTAAAACTATAAAAGGCGTGCTACCTGGCGGTGTAGGGTTACTTGTGGCCCTGGCAGCGCTTGGTGTGGACGCACTTTGGATTACTCGGTATACGTGAGTTATTTTGGTAATGTTATTCTGTTTCTCTATTGTTCTATATTTAATTGTGAATTGCTTGTTGTTTTCCATTTATTATATTTGTTCTATAATTAGTAGTTGTTTAATTGTAATATTAAAAGAATAGAAGTAAATAAGGTTAGGTAGACACGTGTCGTGTTTTTTTTATTTAATTCTCACCTCTGGTTGCTAAAAATATTATATATTGACAGATGTCTTACGCGACAAATAAACTAAACTTTGGCCTGTATTTTGGGCAACGCATAAGACGTTGCCATAAAACGTGACAACGCGTTTTGGGAACGTTTCCTAAACAAACAAAAACCTAACGGTGATTTAGGACCTATTTATTCTTTGTAATTTTTATCTGTTGTAATTTAAGCTGTAGGTTAGGTTTGCAGATAGCGAAAGTACAATAACGTTGTGGTGTCGTAGTCATATAGTAACAGCCCATAAACGTCCCACTGCTGGGCTCGGGTCTCCCACTATATGGGACGCCCGAGCCCAGCAGTGGGACGTACACCCGCCACGCTTATCCAAAGCGGCTTGAGGGGTTTGACGCATCAGTTATCTCGATGTGCAGGCTTAATGAAGAAAGAAAGCCAATACTTATTTCTAAGACACTAAACAATAATTTACAGGATTAGACAGGGATAATCGCCGGTCAGTGTTACGCCACATTCACATTAATGAGTCAAGGGGCCTCTACGTGTCTTTCTATGGCTTCACACAAGCCCTCCAAAAGTCCGGGCCATTTTTGTGGCCCGTGGTCTTGAAAGACATACATTTAATTAACAGTAATAACATCACGATGTCTTCCTTCGCCGTTGTTAATACGTGGTAATTGTAACAATATGCACATTAGGTCAAAAAAGTGCCTAAGTTGTGCAATTGTTTGGGCCAGGATTCAAGCCCGTGCCCTTTGAGTTCGGAACGGGATTACGCTACTTTGACTATAGTAAAGCCGTAGTCATATAGAAGTTGTTTACTGAACAATTGTCATCTCTATTATCTATTTTCTATGTTAGAAGGAAAGAACGAATTCCGACTTTATTACCATACTGGGTTGGTTTAACTAAAAATGCCACGCAAATTCGGCTGCTATTCAGTGTTCGGCCTATTTGGCCATTTTTTTAACTATTCTATATTCGGACTAATTCTTTGTACTTTGCGAATACCATATACCTTCGTGCAGGAATGGAATAATAATACTAATTCCTTATACTTTACTTATACCAGGCCGGGCGGCCTGTCGTAAGAGGCGACAAAACCACTCACAGCCGGGTGGTAGGGCATTTGCCCGACTGCATGGCTACCGACCCTGGTCTAGAGTATGCCGCCATAGCAACTTAGGGTTTTGTACCGGATCAGTGGTCAGGTTCCAGTTTCTCCTTCAAGGCCAGCAGCAGATTGACAGTAACCACAGTTGGGCCATCTGCCTGTCTGCTATTTTTCAGCAATAAAAAAATACCAAATTGTGATAAAAACGTAAATGTTACTCAAAAATATTAAACAAGTTTTAACAGAGTTAAGTGTGATTTAAATTAATTTTTCACTAAAATCAGATAGATAAATAGAATCAATTTAAAATCTTAGACCTTTCGGCGCTTCGGCCGAGAGTGTGGCCGAATATTCTGTATTCATCTAAACCACAATTTGTGACATCTCTGGTTTCAACTAAACGCAATTACCTTTCAAGTAGCTACTTACCTTCACAATAATGGGCTTACGGTGAAAATGTTGCCTGAATTCTGCTATGAAACTTAACACTGTGCGTAATCCTCATTTAGTGTTATATTAGGGTTTTCCCTGATGAAAAGTACGGAACCTAGACCTTAGTTTATGTTTAAAGAAAGTAACACATGTTAGACAGTATGCCTATCAATATAGCTACTCTGCTGTTTCGTCTTAATTCAACAAAGAATAAATATTCACGTAAATATGACTTGGAAAATATATTTATAACTATTATACTATTACTTTACCAGTATTTAAAATCAAATTTTAGTATGAAAATACATGAATATCGAACATTGACGTAAAAATCCGGGATGGGTAAGGTTTTTAGGGGCGCACATATTTCAATCTACTAGAGATGTGTAATAAACAAGGAAACTGTCATATCAAGCAAGTGCAAATATCACGTGTTTACGAAGATCGGAAATCCCTAGGAATATAAAAAAAATCCGGATTATATGGTTTTAGTGTCAATCGGATTGGAATCAGATAATGTTTATGTATAATATTGACTTTAATAAAATCGGGAAGATTCTCGGAACATAAAGTATTGCATCACTTTAAAAAGGATTTAGCTGTCATTCGAGTGTAATCGTATCAAAATCAGCCCATATTTATGCAATTTAACTAATTTGTATCCTACCCGGATAATTACCTCTGAACTCGCGGGACATTAAATATCACAAAGAAAAAAGAAATGTAAGCTATCGTTTTAATGAAACCTGTGTCGGAATAAGTAAACATTTTTGCAGCCAAACAATTTCAAACAGCTTCCGGGAAAATTCCCGAGATAAAAGTGTCACACATTTTATTACATAAAATTTACTATCGATAAGGAATTATTTTTTTCAATCTGCCCGCCCCTTTGAAATAATTCCCAGAAAAATTCTCGCGAGATAACTGTTGTAAAAAGTAACGCGGATTTTAAGCCTAAGAATTTGCTATCAATGCGCGAAAATCGCATCTAAATCGGCCCATTAGTGTTACATAAATCACGAACAAACAAACAAGAAATCTAAACAAACTTGTATCGTATCCTCTATCGTTTACATAGTGCAATCCATTCCTTTTTTAAATAGTGTCAATGTACAGACACGGCATGTTTAGAATATTATAATATTATAGAAGCTCAGGGCTATAAAGTAAACCCATGTTGGCTTTAACTTGGGAAGTCGTAGAAAGACAATTCCTTAGTTCGCGAAGTGAAAACATAAACAGCAAAATATGTAGTAGCTCAAGGTCAGTTTTGTCCTTCTGAAACTTTTATTAGGGAGAATCCTTAGATGAAATGGCGTTCTACAACCATTCCCCGCCCACTGAAGTAACCATAAATTTACATACAAAAACAATATATTAAAATGCTACGGATGTGCTTGT
Organism: Dendrolimus punctatus; assembly: GCA_012273795.1. Classification (NCBI taxonomy): domain Eukaryota; kingdom Metazoa; phylum Arthropoda; class Insecta; order Lepidoptera; family Lasiocampidae; genus Dendrolimus; species Dendrolimus punctatus. Next base: position 2,827,667 of record CM022541.1, read on the forward strand.
GAATTTTTTTCAGAATTTATTATAGTATTGACCCTTTCTATGAAAGTATAGACAGTGTTCTTGTTTTGTAAATACTGTTCTGTGTAAATTATTTCCAAAATCTTCACTGAAGCTAGTTTATGAACTTGTAAATTGTGTATAGTATAAGTAAGGAAGAAGTTATTAGTAATTTATTATCTTTCGCAATATTTAAATAATTCTGAAAACCTTCTAAAGCTTATATAACCACATGGCATCACAAGAGGCTTTTAACTTTTTTATTATTTAAAACATATTTGCTAAGATCAAATTACTTACTTTATGATAGAATAACTAAATTCCTTTGGATTTCACATTTTTACAACTAAGAGCTAAATATTTAAGTTGCTAAAATTTTAAGATTAATATTAGAAACACTGAGAGAGAGATAAATACTACAGACTTAAACCTAGTGTCATATGAAGCTAGAAAGAATTTAGGAAATCATGATGGCTTAGTAGATACTGCTACCGTGTCTCATTCCAATAATGCAATAATAGATCCTGGCCAGGAAACATGCACTGCTTGTGCGATTTTTCTGATTTTGTGAGTAACTAATTGCCTGACTAATAGTGAAGGAAAACATCGTAAGGCAACTAGTTCATTGAGATAACTGGTGTAAAGTCCACAAATCTGGAGAATCGTAACGGAACACTGATTCCCAAAAATGACCTTAGGTCTAATCCCAGCAAGGATTTAAGAAGTAAAGAACTGATATCACGAGTGACATCATTCTAAAATATACTATTCTCTTATTTTTTCAACTTTCATCAAATATGTTTATACGAAAGACTGTTATCAAAATGATCGTGTTGTTTACGGTGGCGGACTTACTTTATTGCGAAATATATGAGCATTTTTATATCAAAATGGACTGAATACGAAATATGAAGAGCATTTGAGAAAAATTCTTTATTAATCTCATGATTCTTTACAATGGAAAAACGTATGTACAAGTCGATGCTTCTTATAAATTTTAATCATTACTATATAGGATGGATATAAATACAATGTCGTATTTTAACACATACATGGCATGGCTTAGAATATAATGTAGTATTGATCATTAACAGAGTTACCATCAATTTCAATTACGTACATTTTAATATAATATTAATTATCATGATATCTGAATAACAAATTAATTATTGGTAAACTAAGTATAACGCAGTCTTTGAAGCTATTCTATTAAAATAACATGTGTGCGTGTACTAGTGTACACACGTAAGAAGTGAAACTTCTTTATGACCTTAGTTTTCGAAAAAAGATCTACTATATGCAACTTTACAAAAATTGATTAAATTATGATTTTGCTGATCACTTAATATATATATATATATATATATATATATATATATATATATATATATATATATATATATATATATATATATATATTGTAGGATACTAAATGAATGATTTATGATTCATCAAACTCGTATATTAATTAAAACACAATAAAGTAAAGAAATATTACAATACTCGCCTCACTGTATCGTCGTCTCTATTGTGGAAAAATGTGACGGTATTTTTTTTTCCAACGCCGATAAAGAAGTTTCACTGCAAAAGTTAAATACAAAGACACCATAATAATAATAAGTGTTTTTAGATGGTGGTTTAAAATTTAATCTAATTGTTCAAATATTCTATCACTGTCCGGGTAAATATATAAATCCCCGGCAACGTTCGCCCTTTCGAGGATACTTACAATCGCTATAGAAAAGAAACATTTTGTTTATATTCATTTGAATCAAAAGCCCTCAATAACAAAGCGTCCGAAGATGGTGTTCTAATATAGCTGACTAGCTTCTGCCCGCGACTTCATCCAAATGGAATAGTAAAAATGTAATCTTTTCTTAAGTTCTCGCGACTTGTATACATATTCAAACTACATTTTAACGGTTTACAGTCCGTATTCCTACATCACGGTCGCTGGTAAGTGGCCGAAACGTCGATATAACGAATATAAAATAAAATTTCTTAACGGGATGATATATAGCATATAGCCTTCTTCGATAAGTGTGCTACCTAACACTGAAAGATTTTTCAAATCAGACCACCAGTTCTTGAGATTAGCGCGTTTAAGCAAAGAAACAAACTCTTCAGCTTGATATATTATTAGTATATAAGATAACCTTTTTTCTACATTGAAATCTCAATTCAATTTTATCTCAATTCTAACCTTACATGTTAGATTTATGTTACATTGATGTACAATTATCGTCTTATAGTAATTTTTTTACGTCCTTAAAAAAACAATGACTAAATAGTTATGTAATATATCGATACCGACCATATATATATACCTATAGAATCTTCGATGTACCTAGTATTTCGCATAATTGAGACTTTATAGACGTCTCGGCAGCGAAAACGACTATTTGAAAAATGTGAGTGTGTATATTCTCTGAAGTTTCACTTCTAAAAATACTGCGTGTGAATTGCACACACACATACTATTTTAGATCTTATATTATTTTATTTACCGTAAAATAATATTACATCTAAAAAATTATCCGATCGATATAATAGCGATCCATATAAGTACAAGACTGAATCATTTAATGTCATTGAATATCGTTATGACCTTACCGTTTCGCATCTAATATCAGCATTGTAAGATCGCGTTTTTGTGGTATACTCGTATTGGAAATTCTCGCCCAAACGAATAGGTATTTCGACGTACTCTAATAAAGACCAGACGAAACAAATGATATATGATATAAGTGTGGATAGACCATTACTATATCTAGCGACACTACTTATAAACAATAGTCGGCATACGTCAATCCGGCTTGCATCCTTTTCCTCTCGAAACACACTACACAACTTCTTTGTCCGATGGCAATGTCATTAAGTTCCATAAATTTGTCTTCAGGAATTGGCCGATTGAACATAACCGATTTACGTACTGGTTATAACAAGCTCACATTATGTCCGTTAGAGTATTTCGCTGATGACCTCAGTGACCTGATCGTGGTTAGTCTGACTGAGGATGTGTTGTTGTCACCGCGACGAAGAAGTGACGCATGATGACCTCCTGATTCTCTGGAAAGAACGGGTATGATTAGAATTGAACAAATGCTCTGATATCAAGTTTTATCCTATATATATTTTATGCTAATTTTGAGTCTCGTTGTCTGGCAGTTAAAATAAATTAGTAAACAGATATAAAAATGGATTTAGGAAAGTTTTTATTTAAATGAAATATCTAAAATTATTCAGTAAAATTCTCAAGTAAACGTAAGTGATGATAAATTACCTCTCTCGCTATCAAACCTTTTACCGGTCGAATGGAAAAAATATAACGTTTCAAAAATATATAAATAGTTAAAATTTCGTTTTAATCTATTCAAAGCAAATTTGTAATTATGGACCAATTAAGTGGGCTTAATTATTTCATAAATATTCAATTAGAAACAAGGGTTCTAAGATATTTCAACAGGAAAATGTCTTCTTATTAGAAAAATATTATTACAAGAAGGAAGATATATTTTGCAAACAAATTATAAAAAGACTTTTTGCATGAAGTTTTACCGTAAAAACGAATGTTTGAGATGATATTGTCTAGTTCAAAACGCAAGTTTGAAAGGCTTTTAAATTTTACGCGACTAGATGGCGCCACAGGTAATTTTTTATTATTAAATTTATATGTTTTACATTTCATTGTTTAAAAATTAAAAAGAAGTTTAGTAGTACAAAAGTATTTGATCTATCTGAGTCTTCGAAAATTTGATCAGACTGATTTGGTACTGATACTTTTTTGAGATATACATAGGTTCAAGTTTGACCATGATTACGCCTGATATTGAGCCTATGGTCTAGGATGGAGCACTGTTATCTAGAAACTATCTATTTGTATTTGGGACTTAAAGGCACGCAAGTTGTAAGCATCAGGAAAACAAATTCCGACGGGGAAATTCACATCTTTGCAGTGCACATAATGAATGTGGACGCGAAGCACCTTGGTCGTTCACTTGGTATGTCCACAAAATGTTTTTAATAATAAAACATCAAGAATTCATAGACACAAAGATGACAAACTAAGCTTGTCACAACTATAAAGTCTCTATGTGGTTAATAAATTAGACATTTTGGAAACATGATTAACAATAAAATTTGGATAGAAGTGCCAATATTCATAATGGTAGGTATACAATATCGCTGTAAATTAACAAGATGACTGTACGTTTTAAGGTGCTAACCATATATTATATGAGGAGAGTTAATAACTAGAGTAATTAGAACGTTGATGTAATTGCCGTGTGCTTACAAACGGTGTACTCTATATAACGATATAATGTTTATAGAGGCAATTTAATCAACCCATAAACGAATTTCTGCTAGACTTAGGTCTTTCAATGTCTCTAGATAATGGAGGGTACAGCAACCGCGACAATTGCGGATTTCGAAGTTTCACATAATTGTTAACTTAATTCATTCTCGCTCTCGACGATCTCATATTCACAGACGGTCGATACTCGTGACCTTCGGTGAGATTTCGTATCTTTGCGTATTGTACTGACTGTATAATGGTATGTTCCGAAGGATTGTTCAAATTGGCACCTTCACCTTCCTCTTATCAGTAGACCCCTTACCATCCACTAGGGGGCACTTATCCTCACGTATTTGAGCCGCTTTGCTCATAAACATAACGTTTTTCAAGAGCGTTTCTCTTGTACTGTGATGACTTTGAATGAGTTTCCTTCTCAACTTTCCCAAAGCGCTATGATAACTTTTTCAAAAAGGGTATTTATTATAAAACTCCTTTAAGACTGGCAGCGCTTTGTTGATATCTCTAGTGACACAAATTTCTTTAGGCTAAGGATACACGCTTTTCATCAGGTGGACCGTTAAACAATCTTTTGCACTCCAGTTATTAAAAAAAATTAAGATTCTGTCGCAATGTTCTCTTTCTCAGACTATAACTTCAATATAGGTCAGAAAAATGTCATCATAGCGTTGCATACTCTATCGAGTTTTGGTTTCGTGCCTTCAGAATTAAACATACGTATAATAATATTCTATATTAACATACAAATGATCATAAATATTGTTACGAATTTGTGGGGGATTTCGTAAATTCGAAAATTTTCAACCCTAATCCATTTGTAAATTAGACACGACCTCTTAGCAACATGCCGCCCACTAGATTTTGAAATGATTAAATGGTCAGCTTAATGGCTTTCAAGAATTTGCATGAATACTAACAGAGGAAAGAAGGTTTTATGTCGTCTTACAGTCTAATATATTTTTTCATGCCAAATAGATCACTAAAATTCAAAGGGGTAATAATACACCTGCAAAGGATTTGTATCGGTTTGCAACAGTAACAACCTATAGAAATCTACTGTAGAATCCATCCACTAGTTCAATCAACTCATTGTTGTAAAATATTGATAAATCATATATCTACATTCAATATAACAAGAGGCGTGGTAATACGAAGGTCGGTACTAGTCAAGAGTTCATTTAACGCTATGTGAGACTGTCAAGTCCATTACTACTTAAGCTTTCTGCCTTCACAATCCTCATGTCCTTTAACTTCACCACAATACTTATACGAACCCTTAGCGAAACCCTAACCACAAATATATATGTATTTATAATATGTACACATAGATAAGTTTTTAGAGCGTTGAGTACTTTTGAAATGAACTTAAATGTTTCTAGAACAAATTAAAACGATATTACTCGTTTTTTTATTCAGTATCTTATTCTTGTGTTCAGCCCCCTGGGGCTTAACTTCACGATCTTACTCGAAGCGATTGATTGCCGATATTATTGCGATGCCACTGACCTTGTAACCTTTAAACTTTTATTAAATGAAATCGTAGGTTTCTTTGTATAATTTCTATTTGGAGAAAATACTTTGAAGTCAGCATGTTCTTGAGAAAACAGGTTAGGCCTTGAAGTCTTACTACTGGTTTAAAAGTTCGTTGCGTGAAACTAATAGGATGAATGATCTCAAAAATACTTTTAAAATGTTTTGTTTTTGAATTAACTAGCTGCTTAAGTCTTACTTAATAAAACTTATTTATTTTATTGTAAATAAATTATTCTTTCTTGTTTCAAAAATACGATCCATTATTGCCATTTATACTATTTAAAAGGGTTTTGTGATATTTATTCAGTGAAATATGACTTCTACTAGCAGGATACTTTAATAATTATTTGCATTACCTTATAAGGTACAAAAATGTAAAAACTAATTTATAATAGTACGTAAGAAATTTTATGAATAAGCAGCTGTGACAGATATGGTTTATAAAATAATCAGTCGCTACACTTAATTTTTGCAATAATGCTAAAGCACTTGCCGTGTATATCACAGTGCACACATTTCATAATCACGTATCAAATGGAGAGAGCCACATTTTAAAAAAGAAATGTCCTCGTAAAATTTGAGGGTAGACTACCGATCATGTCATATATCGCGTCGGTAGAACGCAGTCTACATGAATTTATGCTGGAGGATATAAATGTGTGTGGTTTCTCCACAACACTAGCTTGTAAGTTTATTATATTGTATGTATTTTCTCGCTTCTTGTGCATGTGCCATTTCACTCCTAGTCAGTGGTGTAATATTCTATTTTGTGATTTTATTTAAAACAAAAAATAAGTAAGTCCTCTATTCATTAATATGAACATATAAATATCAAAAGACATTTTTCCATGCTAAAATACTCTAGGTGAAGGCTAAGTTACGAGAATATTGGCAATTCAAACACACACACACACATGATTTTCGGACTCTTATTTTAATGGTCTTAAACTAACATAAGAAACATCTAAAGTTAAATGTTAAAGAAGAAAATGTTTAAAATTTATAGATCTAATATCTCACAACAATCTTATATTGACACCCTGATAAGCTTCTTGTAAGTTCATATAATTTTTTATTACTTTTTACGCTTTTGGTCGTTTATTAGACATAGACACTAGAGTTTACCCCGCGGCTGCGCCGCGGGTTAACCTCTAGTGCGTGTCTCTTGTTTAAAGAGCAAGTGCTACAGGTTATATTATATTACAATGTTTTTATGTATTTGCCCACGGAAGATTCACTTCATTTTATATCGCTAATTATATATACTATCCCCCGTCTATCTGTCAACAAAATAAATTACAAAACTTGACCAAAAAGGCTAAAATGGTCTAAATGACCAAAAGACCACAGCGACCGACATGGCTAAAATGACGGAATAGGAAAAAACGACCAAAAAGGCCAAAATAATCAAAATGGTCAAAATGACCAAAGAGGCCAAAATAACCAAAAAGGCCAAAATGACCAAATAGGCCAAAATGACAAAAGAGGCCAAAATGAGCATATAGGCCAAAATTACCAAAAAGGCCAAAATGACCAAATAGGCCAAAATTACCAAAGAGGCCAAAATGACCAAATAGGCCAAAGTAACCATATAGGTCAAAATGACCAAAGAGGCCAAAATGACCATATAGGCCAAAATGACGAAAATAGGCCAAAATGACCAAATAGGCCAAAATGACCAAATAGGCCAAAATAACCATATAGGCCAAAATGACCAAATAGGCCAAGATGACCAAATAGGCCAAATTGACCAAATAGGCCAAAATGGCCAAATAGGCCAAAATGACCAAATAGGCCAAAATGACCAGAGGCCAAAATGACCAAAGAGGCCAAAATGACCAAATAGGCCAAAATGACCAAAGAGGCCAAAATGACCAAAGAGGCCAAAATGACCAAAAAGGCCAAAATGACCAGAGGCCAAAATGACCAAATAGGCCAAAATAACCATATAGGCCAAAATGACCAAAGAGGCCAAAATGACCATATAGGCCAAAATGACCAAATAGGCCAAAATGACAAAAGAGGCCAAAATGAGCATATAGGCCAAAATTACCAAAAAGGCCAAAATGACCAAATAGGCCAAAATTACCAAAGAGGCCAAAATGACCAAATAGGCCAAAATAACCATATAGGCCAAAATGACCAAAGAGGCCAAAATGACCATATAGGCCAAAATGACCAAATAGGCCAAAATGACCAAATAGGCCAAAATAACCATATAGGCCAAAATGACCAAATAGGCCAAAATTACCAAATAGGCCAAAATAACCATATAGGCCAAAATGACCAAAGAGGCCAAAATGACCATATAGGCCAAAATGACCAAATAGGCCAAAATGACCAAATAGGCCAAAATAACCATATAGGCCAAAATGACCAAATAGGCCAAAATGACCAGAGGCCAAAATGACCAAAGAGGCCAAAATGACCAAAGAGGCCAAAATGACCAAAAAGGCCAAAATGACCAAAGAGGCCAAAATGACCAAATAGGCCAAAATGACCAAATAGGCCAAAATGACCAAAAAGGCCAAAATGATCAATAAGGCCAAAATTACCAAAGAGGCCAAAATGACCAAAGAGGCCAACATGACCAAAGAGGCCAAAATGACCAAAGAGGCCAAAATGACCAAAGAGGCCAAAATGACCAAATAGGCCAAAATGACCAAATAGGCCAAAATGACCAGAGGCCAAAATGACCATATAGGCCAAAATGACCAAATAGGCCAAAATGACCAAATAGGCCAAAATGACCAGAGGCCAAAATGACCATATAGGCCAAAATGACCAAATAGGCCAAAATGACCAAATAGGCCAAAATAACCAAAGAGGCCAAAATGACCAAAAAGGAAAAATTACCAAATAGGCCAAAATTACCAAAAAGGCCAAAATGAAAATTATCCCTTGTCCATCCTCAGTATTTAATTTACATACGTGCCGAATTTCAGCCAAATCGGTCCAGTAGTTTTTCCGTAAAAGCATAACAAACAAACAGACAAATATCATTTTATCCCGGAAACTATCCCATTTTTCGGGATAAAAAGTATCCTATGTTCATCCTCGGTATCGAAAATATATATATACTGAGTTTCAGCCAAATCGGTCCAGTAGTTTTTACGTGAAAACGGAACAGACAGACAGACAGACAGACAGACAGACAGACAGACAGACAGACAGACAGACAGACAGAGTTACTTTCGCATTTATAATATTAATAGGGATTTATGACTGCTTCATATGACTTGTACTAAATCATTGAAGTTAAACTTATGGGAACATCTAAAGAGGATATAGGAGAGGAAAAGTAAGTATAAGAATAAGTACATAGATAGCATTTTTCCGTGACCATTGGCGAGAAATTTCCATAATTTCACCATAAATTGTACTCACGTTCTACCCTATAAAGTTAAGAGTTATGGAGGATAAAATAAAACATCATTTTCTGAACGTGTTTGTTATTTGAAAATGATATATGTCTTTCCAATTCGAATAAATGGTTTTAGATTAATATGATATGATTTCCGGTACGCCAGTAAATGTTACTTATAAAAGTGGGTAGAAGGAAATGGAAAATAAATATATTTTAGGTGTGTTGAGAAGCGAGAAAATGTGCGAGTGGATTTTAGTTTACTTCTAAAGAAATAACTTGTAGTCAAGGGCAAAATAGGACTATTTATATAATTCTATATAGGAAATCCAATATATGTAACATTAAGTAGCTTACTTTTTTTTCATATTAAAAGGTTACTTATGTTCACATCTTATACTAATATATAAAATTCTCGTGTCACAGTTTTCGTTGCCATACTCCTCCGAAACGGCTTGACCGATTTTGATGAAATTTTTTTGTGCTTATCCGGTATCTATGAGAATCGGCCAACATCTATTTTTCATCCCCCTAAATGTTAGGGGTAGTCCACCCCTAAATTTTTTATTTTTTATTTTTACTGGGCAGGACGACGTCTGCCGGGACAGCTAGTACTAATATATAAAGCTGAAGAGTTTGCTTGTTTGCTTGAACGCGGTAATCTCAGGAACTGCTGGTCTGATTTGAAAAATTATTACAGTGTTAGATAGCCCATTAATCGAGGAAGGCTATAATATAAGCCATATATCACGCTAAGACCAATAGGAGCGGAGCACCAATGAAGAACATTTAAAAAAATTTCATCTTCTTTATTCGTTCTTCTTCTTTAAAATCGGGGAGGGGGGGGGGTTAACTCTTGCTCGCGGACGAAGTCGCGGGCAGAAGCAAGTTAGATATTAATATCAAACTTTGCAAATGCCAAATGTTTAGAAACTATGTAAAAAGTTTGCAGACAAGTGCAAAAAATTTTCAATACTGATAGACGAAGTTTTAAGTATCGTAAAGAGCTTATATACTTATTCGTTATTGGAAAAACATATATTTTATATTAATTGAAAATATGTATGTTATGTTCTAATAATTACATATTTATTTACCAGACTTATACATTATCGCTTTCGTAAGTGCAAGTTGTGGACCAGATAACTATAAAAGCATTTTGCCATTTCAGTTTTGTATACCCGAATAGTTAAAATATTTAGATTAATTTTTATTTAATGCCACTAAGATCTATATTAAAAACAAATTAAAACTATTTATTATAAATGGAATAATACTATACGTAAAAATTATCTATAAAATAAATCTATAAGTAAAAATATTGCTCTTTAATTAAATTAGAATGGAAGAAGTGTTTTTGAAAGGAATATTTATTAGTTAATAGCTTTTGAAAACCAAACATTGTCTATAATATACATTGCGTGAATCCCGAAAAAACAGACAAGAAATAAATAAAATATCGTGCTCTGCATCGTTTATATATTAATCTATTCCAGCTGTTTTTTTAACAGCTTCAAGGTACTGATACGGTATGTTAGAATATTATAATATATATATATATATATATATATATATATATATATATATATATATCGATTTGGCTGAAAATTGGTGGATAGGTACTTTAGAACAAGGAGACGGACTTAGGATACTTCTTATTCCGTTGGAACCGGTAGGTGGCACTGGGATCGGGTCCTAGATTTTTTTTCAAAGCAGGACAACGTCTGCCGGTGCCGCTAGTTATAGATAAAACTTCACTGATGGAGACAACCGCTTAAAAAGCCGTTACGCAATTTAGGAGTTAGTGGATATACAAACTGATGCGACAAGCGCTTTCAGTTTATACTATGTAAATAAATTGGAAAGTTAGCATGTCATTTGCCATGAAAAACGACAAACGTTTCGTTTTAAGTTTGTAAAAAATGTTACTTAAAGTGTAGGACAAGGTTTTTTGATTGTTAAATAGTTAACTCCGATCCAACATTGTATTAATATTCCTAGTACCGCACAGCAATACTACGAGAAATTGAAAAGGTCACCAGTGACAGATGCTAACAATTTATTTTATAGCCACGAAATACTAGTATTAAAACCAAATTGTACTGAGCTTATTTAATGTATATTTTTGGGTTTATTTTAAGTATAAACATTTTCTTAAGTTTTCACGACTTGTTTACATAATAAACGTAGTTTTATAAAACATTTTCTTTCAACATTATAATTATACATACATTTAAATATTTTATATACGTAATCAAGTCCTAAACAGACTTTTCGACTGTTTCTCTGAATGTTTCTTTAAGTTAAATTCGAAAATAATAGTATAAAAAATTCAAAAGTTATTAAATTATTATATTTCCATTGGTTCTTAATAAGTGTGCAAATTTTCAAATTAAGCTGAAGTTTGAATATTAGTGAGAATTACGTTGAAATATTTCGTTGAGCCGAATAGAGACAGTTCATGCATAGGAATGAGGTATTATTAACTTTTAAAAATAACGAATTTAATGGGTATAGATTTTAGGTGACTTTTTAAGTGTCTACTTATTTTTTAGTTGATGGTATTTCTTAAATTATAGACAATTTTAAGTACAAATTTGTATTAAAAATAGACAGCCACAGGTCAAACTAGTAAAGTGTACTAAAAATATGTGTTGATTCATAAATATCATGATGAAAATTAATATTATACATTGTATACTATCTCTTCACCTACTAAAATAAATCTTTGTGTAAAATATGAGCCTTTACGATGAATTGCAAACGGAAATATACCGTTTCATTTGAGGCGGATTATGAATCAGCTTTTTTATGAATATAAATATTATCCTATTTTAAGGAAAATGGGGCCTTTATAAATTTATATATCTGTGTGCGTGTCTCTTCAGAAGAACATACATATAAATATAAATATAAATATAATACATATAATACAAAATATAAATGTTACAACCATTTTCCTTCGAGATTATTTACAATACATCATGTTTACGATTTCAAATGATACCTTTATGCCTAGGACCGTTATCTGTGATATCACAAAATACAAAACCCATAGATGTAAACCATACATCAAAATAATAGAGTTTTCCTTTTTAGTCAATATCTGAAAATATGCTGTTCTAAATTGGTAAAAGTTCCTTATAACTTTTGGACTTGAATTCGGAAAAATTAAATAAATCTGTCGTGGTAATGGCTAGCGCACGCGTCCCAGATTTAAAGGGCACGGGTTCGATCTTGGTCGGAACGCACGGACCACTTATTTTATTAGCATATTGTTACTATTACCACGTGCTAACAACGGTGAAAGGAAAGATCATGATGCAACCTGCACATCGAGATTATCGATGTGTCAAACCTGCCATGCCGCCTTGGACAAGTGTGGTGAGTATACTGTCCGCTTCCTCTATTCCCACATAGAGCCCGAGCCCAGCAATGGGACATTTATGGGCTGATTTATTTAAATAAATATGTGCTTATAAACCTCAATAGACACTTAAAAGAACTACATTGTTTATGAAGTAGTAGTAGCCAACTACAGAAACATTCTGACATGCTTCTGAATCCTTTATTATATACTGTCTGAAAGGCACTAAGCAGTTTCAAAACTTAAAGGATTACAATACTAAATAAGACTAATATACCTGTCACTGTTACGATGTAAGCGTTTTTTCTTTGGCCACAAATGGAATGCACCATATATTACAGGATTGACTAGACTGTTTGACATTCCAAAGAAGAAAATCCCCGACAGGAGTTCTTCACTTTGCTGAAACAAAAAAAAGCAAATACAGCCATATTTAAAATGAATGGTTCGATGGACAGCTCTGTATTGGACATCAAGAGAAATCTTGCAACCTAAATTATGCTGAATGTCACAATGGGCGGTCTTATCTCTAAAAAGCGAACTCTTCCGGACAACCCAAAGCAAGCATAAATCAGATTGAATTTATAGTAGATGGTATACATATTATACAGTATACAAATACTTTAATTTAATATTGAATTTAATGAAAAATGTAAAAAGTGTACGTACAAGTTTTGTTTTATATAAATATATATAAATATATTGATTTTTGAAAAATAACATCTGTGTCATTAAATCATATTATAATATTGTAGCGTGTCAGGCAGAATTTCTGTGAAGAAATGGCAAGCCAAGAGAAATGGTTGTTTTTGGACAAAAGCTTCTATTTTCCATACACATATATTTTGTTTAGTGTAATATATTAAAATATGTATTATAATTTCCAAAATATCCTGGGTTGATTATCTTCAAAGTTTGTGTCGTTGTGACAATAATTAATATAGCTCAAACTTTACACAACATCTTTAGACCTACAAATATAATAATAACTAATACTCGTACATTCATAACATTCTATCTACCCAAGTAAAAAGGTTATTTTATATATGTAAGTAACTTTGTTACATACTTTCAACAAAATGTAATTTGTTTCACTGAAATAGGTACCTACATCACAGACCCATCTAATGAAAAGTGATCGACATTTGCAATACTCGAGGCGATAGTGTCAAGGTATTCTGTCTTTGAAGGAAATTTATGACAAGTCTATATCGTTAATATATCGTATCGTATACCTTAGAAAAAACTCTATATCACAGTTCTCAGGGAAAACATCGATTTGGAGCTCATTGCAAACTCCTAAGGTGTTAAAATAATAAATAGTTTTTAGTAACCGTTAAGAAAACTACAAGCGTTTCTGTAAAATGAGCCAATCTAGGTCACAAATTTCAATTTGTTAAAGGCTAAAGCCCTAGAAAGTCACCAAATGCGTTAGTTAGCTTTTTGGTCCAACCACCATGATTAACTTGAAGTGGATGCTCTTGTTTGTGGGGTATCTGGGATGTCTAAAAAGAGTTCCAGAGTGAATATTCCTTGATTCCTCTATATTGTTAAGAGTTGCAGGACTCAAATTAAAATTCTTTTAGAATTACTATAGAATTTATTAGAACTATACAAACACGTATAAGACAAGTACAAATATAACTGAACACAATCAGCCCAAACGTAATGCACGATTCAATACCACGCGCAAAGTCCTTCACTATATAGGTTATCGCAGTGATTTCAACGCGTGGATCGCGACCCCCTAGGGGGTCGCGAAACCTCCTTAGGGGGATCGCGAAGCTTCTATAGCGGAAAAGGTTGGGAAAGCTATTGTAGTAAAGTCTGCAATATCCGTAGATTCATCAAATTGCAAGGACACAAAAGTACGTTCTTTTATTTTTTCTATGACTTGATCACGAACATCAGTCACCATATCGCTTATCCTGCGTTGAATGGTACTGTCAGACAGAGGTATACTTTTGAGTTTTTTGACCTCTTGTTTGCCAAACAATCTCCGCTATATCTAAAGCCGCTGGTAAATCAAACTTTCGGCAATAGTATTAGGTTTCTCTGCTTTAGATACACGAAGAGCTACTCGATAGCAATGCTTTATCATTTATGCGTGGCGGCTGGCATCGGACGTGGTCGTCCACGTATGCGCGTAAATTGCGTTATCTATTGGCGACGGATTCCATGTAAAAAAAGTGTTTTACGTACTTAATTGTGTATTTAGTCGAATCCTAATTATGAAAATTAATAAATATGTTGGATTATATATTTGTCACAAAACAAAATACATGAATAATAAATATAATTTAAAAAAATACGCTTTCATTGAAAATCCAACTAAAAAATAGAAAATGAATTTTAATAAGTTTGAATTAATAATATTGTATGAGTAAATGATTTTATTGTAAAAAAAGCATGGGGTGCTTTTCAGGATATTATTAAAATAACCCTTCTACTCATATCTTGTCATAAAATATTTGTAACTATTGATACGATGCACCTCACGCTTTTTTTTACAATGAGATCATTTTTTCTTACACTATTTTTAATTCAAATTTATTAAAATTCATTTTCTATTTTTTAGTTGGATTTTCTATAAAAGTGTATTTTTTAAACTATTATTTATTTGTCATTTTTTAGTTGATTTTTTTAAAAAGGTTTATAAATACAAGCTTCTGAGATCTTGCATATCATGTAGCAGATGTAGCAGAGTGCTAGCCAAGACAAGTAAAACGAGCCCAAACACCACGGGTGTATTTTGTTTAGTACAGGAGTTCCTATGGCCACCTTCCGACTCCATCATCAGATCAGCTCCATGGTACCATATTATTACATTGTCACCCAATACACATACGTGCAAAATTTCAGTTCAATCGGAAACCGGGAAGTCGATCAAATTTAACTTGAAAGATTTCGGTACATACTAACATACGTATGAAGCTAATAAAAGCGTATTAAAAAGCAACGGGTAGGGGGGTCGCGAAATATTTCTTCATACTAAGGGGGTCGTGTCATGAAAATGGTTGAAAAACACTGGGTTATCGAATGTACACAAGTCTTGCTTCGCTTGCACTTATCGCTCGACTGCCACGTCTCTAAATTGTGGCATTGCTTTATACTGTACAAATATAATATATCTACTCAGCCGCTTGGACTGGATTTTCTGGAATCACACCTGACTAACGACTACCATAAAATATTACAATACACAATTAACTGTTTTTCTAATCACAAATTTAAAACTCAAAGTAAACAATGGAAGTCAAATTTGCGAAAAGGTAATAAAATGTCTACAGGTTGAGGTCGTCACAATATTTACATAAAACGTTTAATATTCATCTTTGATCGTCAATATACAGTCCACTAAAGCAACAACCGGAGTCTCACCAGGCTCAAGCCTTTACAGTACTACTTCAATTTCTGACAAGCTTTGTTAAAAAAAAGTCATTGGTTTATACTGTAATTGCAAATTCTTGAGGTAAACAAGCTAATCGTTCTTAGAAACCGTTAAAAAATTACAAGCATTGCGGTAAAAATAGGACGAAGATAATAAAACATTTGAAATAAAAAACAAGATATTTATCTCGGCAATAGATAAAAATATGATAACTTCCGATTTTATGTTTTAGTAGCGACAATTCGTAAAATATTGTATGCATAAAAACAGAATATTGTATGAATTTAGTATTTATAGAGCCATTTCTTTGACAGAGTGTCATAACTCATAACGCTAATATGAAAGTCATAATAATATCCATCTGGTTGGCTCACAACAGCTTTCAGCTGTTAGAAAAGTTAATATTTTCATCTGAGGACAAGACATGTGAATGGAAATAATATAATATTTTCTTAAGTTTTCGCGTCTTGTACACATAATAAAACTACGTTTTAACGGTTTTAAGCGCGGTAATTTATTTTATTTAGGTTTATCCGACGTTTCGGCCGCTTTTCAGTTGCCGTGGTCACGGAACGAAACAAACCAACATGACTAATAATTTCTTTTATTTTTTCCTTCCACTCATTTTAATATTATATAAATTTTTTTAGAACTAGGCATGTTTGCTGAAGAGTTTCTTGCGCTGCTTCTTCTCTTCAAGCCACAACATGTTGTGAAGCGGTGGTAAATTAGATTAGGCTCCCATAGAGTAAATAATATCCATAAACAAAATTAAAACTAAATAATTATAATGAACAAGTTGGCGGTAGGCTGAATAAAAAGTTTGACAATACACGTTTGACAAATGCCATATTTGTCTTCCGTGACCACGGCAACTGAAAAGCGGCCGAAACGTCGGATAAACCTAAATAAAATAAATTACCGCGCTTAAAACCGTTAAAACGTAGTTTTATTATGGAAATAATATGTTAAAATGCCGGGTCTCTACGTTAAATCGGTTTGGATTTTCTTAGACAGAAAAATCCAAAAAATTGGAAAATCAAAATGTGTTTCAGATCAAAATTCGACACAAATTTTTAAATCCTAGAAAATTGACTAAGGGTTGCCAGTTTGACGGTCTTTTATCGGATACATTTTTTAAGAGTTGCAGTTTAATTATTTGGCTTAATTCGCCCTGCTCCATTACATCTTTGAATTACATTGTGCCTACTCCATCGCTTTTCGGTGGAAACATCACCTGTGAAAATAAAAATTGCCTCAACTTTTTTGCACATGACAGACTTTTGAAACGCAGCACTTAATTTCGTGTTTCTCGAAAAATACAATTCAGGTGTCTTCAAATATCATGTCCATAGATGTTTTCTTGGTAAGTGTCAATGCCATAAACTTATAAAAATAAAAAAAGGGTTTTGTGACATTACAACTATCACTTCAAATGATTTCTGTATGTCATTGTTTGTAAGTGTCACTTTGCACTCTCTTCAATAAATGGTGGACTGGTCACCAAGAAGTTTTTATTTAAATCCGCAATTATCAAAGTAGAATCAGCGATATCAAATCAAGAGATCTTATTTTATCAAAATACCAAACATTAAGTGTAAAGATTCTAATATTGACTGCGTCATCTTTTGATCGAGGTTAAACGTGAACCTATCAACATATATCAATAAATGAAATTAAAATATGTGCATGTGATATAAATGTAGATGTGTGAAATACTTGTCAAATATTATGTTTTTCATTGAGTCTTGACATTTATATGCTTCCCAGTAATTATAACCCACATGTAAGATCACATAAATAAGCTTCAAATTATCTTAACAGATATCAGTGAAAGTTTTAGGATAAAACTGGAAATTTATCTTTAATTTTCGTGTATGCTCCTTTCGCTATCATCTAGAGTTCTGAAGATATATAATTATTTATAAATATATAAGTATTTTTAATTCCGCGTAAACGAATTCGAGGGCATTTACATTTGCTAGTTTATACAGTCAAGTTTAAGTCTAGTTATAAGGTCTATATAGCTTTTAATTATCAATAACAAATATTTTTCCCCAAGAATTTGAGGTACCTTGTAACCAATTTATTTGAAAAGTGTCCCATACATATTTGTATTTATACAATATTGTAGTATCCTATTAATAACTGCTGTTATAGGAATCAAAAATTATTATTGTACGTTATAGTACAATAATAATAAATCATACAAATTTATTGACGAAATTATAACTGTTGTTCAAATTATACATATATATATATATATATATATATATATATATCTTTGCCAGTAAATCTTCACATAAAACGAGAACAATATTTCATTTCTATTTTTTACTGCGTCTTTTTTAATAATACTTATTCATCATATTATTAAACACTGTAGAAATGACTTTAAATATAATTTTAAGGTAAAAAACCGAATTAATAAATAAATTTGGGGTCTGTTATGTTTTTAAACGTGTAGTTTAGTTAAAAATATAAGTACTTCTTGAATTTAAAACCTGGCCTTGCTTATAATAACCTCTGTTGGCGCCTCTTATTTCCAAATAACCAATTGCGTCTATAGCGTCTTGCAACCCCGCATGTTGCCACCGCTCGCGCTGCGCGTGGGCCAGCACGTTGCCAAACGCAACGCTACCGCGACGCACACAAAGTAGTCCAGTCGCATCCGCATATATTAGCTATCGAAGATTTCCGCGTCCAGTAGTAGTTAATTACTAGGACATTCGCCTCAACCATAAATAAACTTAATTGTAGTGTATTTGCGTCCCTTGCGCCCCGGGGCTCGTGTTGAAAGACTTTGCCACCTTTATCGCCACGTGAGAAAGCAACAGCAGACTCCCTGAACCAGCGCTGTCGTGGGTTGGTGGCTTACTGCGAGGTAAGTGCAGAATTCTATATTCTCCTCGCACCAGTTCTTAATTGGGGAATAAGTGATGGCCATACATTGAGCACATAAACCCCCCGCGGAGATTGCCTGATTGCGTCTCCAATCTTGTTGAGAGAGGATTAGCCATATCTTATATAAGACACTCTCTAGTAACTACTTTTAAAGCGTAACCCTGCAACTCCAAAGTTTAATTACAGTTTTAAATTAGCAGCTGTTATAGAGCGCGATCTCAAGTTTAAATTAAATTAACTAAGTAATTGATATTTTTTGTTCAATTTATAGTTTATTTATATACGGTAAAGTTTTTGCGATGATAAATATAAATGAATAAGTTAGGCCGTACGCAACCACAGCTTTACTCACGATTTTCACTCGAATAATTGTCAAATTCGTATCTAGAGAAAACTATCCATTACTTCGGGATAAAAAATTTACTGTTTTTCATATAAATGAGACTATTCGTGAAGTTGAAACCAATTCGAACACAGTGATTTTCACACTCATACGGATTTTATTGTAATTTTATACTAAACAACGAAAGTTTATCTATAACATTATAAAATTCTAAGAATGTCGTGTTACACACACGTTGAAGTTATTAAAATAAAACAACACGAATACACTATGTACAGGATGAGAACACGATATATTATTTTTTGATTTCTTGTGTTTGGGATTCACGTAAGCAGTCGCCAGTGGGTCGATTCCGATGCGGCTTTTGCTGATCGCCAGCTAAGTTTTAAACTTAAAATCTGCACTTCATACTCCGAAAATCCCGCGGGAATTTTTCGGGAATTATTTCAAATGATCAGATAATCGAATTCCAATGCAGTTTTTTTCATTGATCGATAGCAAATGTTGTGATACTTATTGTCGCGGGATTTTTCCCGGGAGAGATTTATGTGCATAAAAATTAACTGATTTGGATAGGGCTTTACTAAAAGAATAGTTTACGTTCTTTTTCAAATACTGCGGTAATTTGTATCCCGGGAATACCTCTGGAATTTACCTGGGAGTATTTTAAAATGGGTGTTATACTCGTACATAAAGCTTAGCTGATTCGGCCTAATTGACAAAAATTCGGGACTGTTCATATTTCCAGGATTTCCTAACTTCGATGCACAAAGTCACATTTTCTCTTCCACATAAATAAAAATAATTCATAGCAATGTATGTTCGCCCATAACTAGAAAATAAATATGATTTTTGTATAGGTTTGAGTGGGTCCCCGGATAATTTTGATTCACAATTAGAACTAATAGGTGGCGCTGGGATCGGGTCCTAAATTTTTGTTTTTTCACGGCAGGACAACATCTAGTTTATAACATGAATTAAGATATATGAAAGTGGATTAATTTCGATGGTGGTCGTAATATCAACAATAGAACAATTAACAATGTCCCCGTCCCAGGAGACAAATCAGCCAGCTCACGATATTATTTCCACTCAACTGGGATTGCTTTTAGCTTGGAAAATGAATAAAATCAATTTAATCAAACAAATACCCATAATTGTTAAAGTTTAAAGGTTTCCGAACTCCAATAAGCTATAAATAATTTTATCTCTGATTTAATTTTAGATTCGATTTTCAGTTTTTATTTGAAACTTATTCTCTTCACGTGACTTCGTTTAAGAGAATTTCATATTCATATTTCGTTTGAATTGTCCCATTTACCGAAATACGTACAACAAACAAACGTCGGAACTAAGGCATTTTCACGTATATTTATTATTAATTTAGATTTTTGCTAACAAAAAAACAACGTTTGTTTAAACATGCTGATTTTAAATATTGTTTCATTGAATTTCAAAGCAATTGAAATCGTCACCCAAGGATTGATCTAATCGACGAAGACTGTTGTCAGCGAAAATAAAATAAAAGTAGCAACTCGAAATCGCTGTCTATGTAAAATGTATCTTTTTTAACCGGCTTCAAAAAAAGGAGGATGTTCTAAATTCTTCGTGTAAATATTTTTTTATGTGTATGTGGCCATAACACGCACATTTTTTTTTGTCAAAATCCTGGATCGCCATTACTACTCTCGTTTTCGATTAACAATCGAAAACGAAACTATTCTCTTATCCACTTTTACGCACACAAAAAAATCAACACAGTCGGTTTAACTGATTAGGAGGAATTCAGTGGCGCCACCTATCGAGACTGTTTGTAAATATAAACGATGATGGGACCCACTTGGATACACAAAACATTCCATCAAAATCGGTTCAATAGTTTAGGAAGAGTTCGGTGACAAACACGAACAGAATTAGGCTAGAAACCCTCAGACCATACTACTAAATTATCATCAGAATCTGATCAATGATTTTGGAACTCATTGAGGACAAACATACGAACATTGATTTTTGTTTTTATAGATACATAGATTTTTGAAACCAGTAACACTTTCGGGCGTCCTCTGAACACTTTACCAAGGTTTTATCAGTGATTTAGGAACGCATAATGGACAAACATACAAACATTGATTTTTATTTATAGATTATGCATAAATAAATATAATAGTCTTATAAATAAAAATAATGTTTGTATGTTTGTCCGCAAAGACATATTTTTTTAATAATATAATAATGTATGTTGCAGGTTTTGCTTGACACGTATCGGCCGCACACAGTTTCTAAGAAACCCTATATCAATTTATTATACGCAAAAACACCAAACATTATTCTTAGATCAGCTGTCGCGTAATGAAATTTTAATGAACCAGAAGAAACATGATTTATTTATAAACTCAGTAACAAAGCTGAAAAAAGTCTAAAATTGTTTTATGATATTTTTTGATATTGTTGGAATTGATATGGATTGATTGATTGATTCTGTAAGGTATTTGGAACACCGTGTAAATATTTGTATGTCAAACATTTACACGGTGAGAGATGAGATCCAATTTATATTACAATATCAATCTATTGTAATACAAAATTGGATCTCATTCAAAAGTAGAAAAATATTACATATTGGATAGGAAAGAAACTTAAACGTACGTGTGGCAAGCAGCTTACAAAACCTTATATGGATTTATATTTATAAAATAATAATTCTCACTTACGTTTTTGTCAGGGTTAAGGAACGTAAATATGATCATCATAACGTAATAAGGCGCCCACCAGATTAGGAAAGCTGCTACGATGACCACCGACATCCTTAAAGATTTCATTTTCGCCCTGTCTATGAGCCGCCGCCTGTTCATATCCGGCGTGAATATTTTTTCATGCTTCCTCACTTCCGATTTAAAAACCTTTTCGCTCTCTGAAAGAAAATTAGCTATTATAAACAAAAGCTTCTTATTAAAGAAATATTAATTCACAATAGTATCATAAATGGAAATGAAAGAAATTACTCCTATTAAACAGCGCCAACCATAAGCCGAGACACCAATCAAATACTATTAAGGTAGATTTGCTATAAAATCATTCACGTCATACCAAACTACTTGTTTTTTTTTAAGTTATTCAAACAAAACATACATAATTATTAAATCAAAATTTATACATCTTAAAACCCAAAAGGTTTTTACGAAGATGCTAAAAGTCCGCGCTTTATGTACAATTAACAAATATGAGGTAGTTAGAATTATTACACCTATCATTTCTGAGTTCTTAGTATTAAATGAGAGGGGAGGGGGGGGGGGGAAGTAAAAATTAACACATGACCTTGTGTATATACAGGTGAGTATTTAGTGGCTATTAGAATAAATTAATATATAATATATTATAAATATAATTAGATGAGATGTGTATTATATGTATAGTTGAATGAATATTGGATAAAATAAATATCTTAGTCTACGTTTATTTTAAGTAATATTATCTCCTAGGGATTTAATTTCATATTATTGGAGTTTATTTTATTTCTTGTTTCAACCGGTATCTGCTTTTTTAGTCTTGGAACTAGATAATCTGTTGTTCTTGTTCTATAAAATTTGTAGCGTTATTAGTTTTTTTTATGGTTAGCATTGATAAATCCCTTACGGGCACATATTACAATAAATCCTATAAGTTTTACACATAAATTAATACAATATAACCTGTATGAACGCTTGCTGCTTAATGGTTTAACACGCGGCCCCGCCGCGGGTTAAACTCTAGCATTTTATTTTTTATATTTTTCATTAGATCGATCTTTTAATAGAACTATGTACTGTACGAGAGGCGGAAGCCAGGAGTTTCCATAGGACGGGGTTTTCTTATTTTGGACTCCTGTCTCCCTCTCCTCCATTTTATGAAATTTGTGTATTATAAAGTACGACTTATTTATAGCATTCCACATTATTAACTAGAACTTGTATTTCTGGGAGAAATAAAGATTATTATTATATTATTATTCGATATTTCACGCTATGTACAAATGTTATTAATTTTTGTGAACTATGTATTTTAGTGAAAAATTAAATCAAATAATTTGATTAAAAATCACTTGATTTGATTGTTCATGGATTGCAAGATATTATGACATTGCAGTGATTATAAAAAATTAATAACGTTTAAAGACTGTCTAAAATGGGGGTAGTATAATAAAGTTGACATGTATATCAAATACGTAAATTTTCTCGTATATTTATTTACGTCCGTATTTATGGTGTATCTAATATTTTTGGTAACGGCCTTACATTCAAGATTAGACGCAGGCTTAACGAGCTTTCAACACACAGAACTATGGTCTTTTATATTACTTTCTTCTTAACTCAAATCTACTTAGCGAATACTTACCGTAGTACATTTAGCTAATGGTTCATGCGATTATTTTGTTATTCAAGCATTATAATTTTTTTAAAGAGAATAATGTAATATTTAATATGTTCATATTATTCAAAGTAAGTTGTGGTAAGATTGAAAAAAAACTTTAAAGGTATTATTTAATTACTTTAATAATAGAACCTCATAAACTTTTCACTAATGGAGACTGGGCTTCAAATTTGAGGAGTAAAACCGATATAATCATCACGGTTGTCAAAGGTTAAAAATAGTGGCAGATTTCACGGTAATCAAGATGTACAGTTTTTTCCAAGATGCTCTCCGTCACCTTCTATTTATGGATATATTCTTCAGGTTAGAAAAACTACGTGGGACGCTCAGAAAACTTTGCAAAAATAAAATAAAAATTCTTATGTTCGCTTAGGTAATATTTTTATAATATTGCCTAATTTATTTATGGTAATAGGTAATTATTTTTTTATTAAATCTTTTCAAAGTACACTCCACCAGCCTTTATACAAAGTTTCATGTTTCTGAACCAGTTTTAGAAACACTTTTTCCTGTACGCAGACACCTCGTTTACAGCTTGCTCGAACGCTGTCAGCGCACCTTCCGGCGACGAAAATTGAATCCATGTGAGGTGATTTTTTTATTAACGGGAATAAAAAGAAATCACACGGTGCTATGTCAGGGCTGTAAGGAGTGTGACCCAGTAGTTTGCCGGAGTGATTTCCCTCGTTTTGAGCGCGGCCCACATAGGTGGGCGCGTTATCGTGGTGGAGCAATAGCCCGCGGAGCTCTGGTTGCTTGTTGCTCACAACAGAGAAGACTCCTGAGAAGCATTTGGTAGTATACCATGCGGCGTTGATGTTTTTTGGTTCCGTAAAGGAATTGACACCAAGTAGCCAGTCAAATTTAAAAAAAAAACTCGAGAGCAGAATCTTCCCCTTCCTTCTAAGTCGCTTTACTCTGGCAGGCATTGATTCGTTTTGAAACACCCAAACAGTCAACTGGCGCTTCGTTTCTAGGTCGTATTGATAAATCCAGAACTCATCACCTGTAATGATGTCGTAAGCACGCCGAGACGAGGCTGCTTCAAAGTTTATCATTACACCTACATTGTATTTTCAGGAAAAACAGACGACGGTAAAGAGTTCCACTCTTCAGCTGTACGTATAATAAAAGTGGAAGCGGTCGGTGGCAAAGGTGGTCGACGCGTTGGCATTATCCCTAGTGTTGCAGACATTCAAAAACAACGGTAACCACTTCACATCAGGGGCTGTCTGTCGGTCTGTTTGCTGGCTTCCAGCAATAACAAGAATGTATGTGCAGTTCACACGCAGTAGAAGTGGAACAAATTGTGTGATAAGGGGTGAGAGGGATTGCAAATTTCGTAACGTCACATTTCATAGTTTGTATCGTATATTAAAGCTTTAAAACAAGAAATTTGAAGTTTTGGCGAAAAACTTCAAAATATTTCCAACTCTATCTGTGTGAGTATAGTTTTTGAATGATTAAATATAATGTATTCTATGTCATTCTCTCACAGGCTTAGTCCTAAAGATTTTTATTTTTTATTTCTTTTGAGTGTCTTTAGTGACGCTTTTTCATTTTATCAAGTTTCAAATCACAGCGGCTCTAAAAAGCTTCAAAATATGAATTTCAACTCATGAGTGAATGAGACGTAATCAATCATCAATCAGTGCCTTAGCCGGTGAGCAAACACAATTTATTTCATTGAAAGACTCAGGATTATTGAAATCAAATTAATTTGAAAGACAGTAAAGAGTTTAAGATATTGATGATTTTTTCATTTTGCTGGATTTATTTCAACTTGGGAGATAGCATAGGTTTCACTTATTTTTATTTACTAAGCCTTAAAATGAACTATTATATATACTTTAAAAATAGAAAGCTCAGGCCACTGTCAGTGGGGAGCGTTCCCAAAATGCTGACCGCATTCCCATGCCCTATTACAATTGTAATACGTCTTTTAATATACAGGCCAGACTTTTACATAGAAAAAACAGGCTGACACTGTATAAGAGCTAGGAATAGATGGCTTAGTTACTGAGACCTCTTTACAACAATCAACTACTACTTGTAACCACCCACACCGTTTCAGAAGAGGGAGCGCTTTAGAAAATCTATTCAATAACATTACTTTTATAAAGCAGATACGTATATGTTTTTATTATGAAACCGAGGCATTTCCCGAGGGCTTACAAACAGCTCGCCAATAACTTCGGACCACGTTTTATATGAGTCTCATAATAGCAGCCACGTCTAAAATTATGTATTTTTCATTGATTACCTGTTAAAGAAAGAAAGAAAGAAAGAAAAACTTTATTTGCAGAACTAGCGACTTAATTACATTCCTTATACATTTTAATACACAGAGCATATTTTGTGAATTTGTACGACGCATTTTCAGAAAACAAGGTTTGTACTCAGCATATTGTTTAGTTTATTATTAAATATTAATAACCCCCCCCCCCCACTAGAAATAAAGACGATTTTGATCTCTACTGACTTTTTATTGAATAGGTGGAATATAAGCATTCCGGGCCATAATATTATGTGTTGTTCTCAAGTTTGAAGTATATATTTTGAATGATGAATTTTTTTACACTTATGCAAAAGGAGACGGGGGCTTTTTGACCAAAGAAATGTAATTAGTTGAGATATAGCTTTCAAAGCATTATATTCTTATAATATTAAAAACATCAGCCCTAAATTCTACCCGGAAGGCGAGAAATATTAAAAATAAGGTCATAAATAAAAAATGTTATGAATTACTATATTCCAAATTAATGAATTTCACTAATTATTACACTTAAACTCGGTCAATTCATTCAAAATAACTAATTCCACTACAATTATTTTAAAAATCAACATACGCTTATCTTTTTACTATGTGGGTCCAATATTGTACGAAATCCGGCTCCTTTGAGATTATCGCTATCAGCTACAAAACCAGTCGAAAAGTTTTTAAGATATGAGGTATTATCGATTTGGTTTGTTATACTAAAGTTTTTCAGGTGCCTGTGCCGCGAGTCAATCCCTGGACCAAGACTATTGTTTAAACATAAACACTGTTTACAGGTTATATTGTATTAATTGTTTTTGATAGTGCTATTTGCCCCCGGGAGATTCACTTCATTTTATATTCCGTACAATACTATCTCCCGGGATGAAAAGAATCTATGCCCATTTTCGATATTAAAACTACATATATACAAAAGCAAAACCGGTATAATAAAAATTAGCAAGATGGCTAAAATGACCAAAATGGCCAAATTACTAAAAAATAAGATCCTTATTTCTGGTATAACCTTTACATAAATCTATTCCAAAATTTATATCATTATACGGGATGAGAAGTATCCTTTTTCACCCTCGGTATTAAATTGACTTATATACCGAATTTCACTCAAAAATAAGTGCAATAGTTTTTCGAGAAAGCGTAACAGACTGACAGACTTTCACTACTTTCGTATTTATTTTATTAAAAGGGATTATTATTATTTATTTTTTTCAAAAACTACTGACGTTTGTCTCTAAGGAATCTTTATTGTGCGTGAACTCATATACACTTGCCACGTTTTTTGCGCCAAAGCTTAAAATTAGTTAGAATAAAACAGCAAACGCAAGTCCGGGTTTATCTTATATACATATATCACTGAAAACCATATCTTCTTACAAATCGAGCCAATTATTGTGAAGATTGAACGGGAAGAGAGAACAAACAAAGATTCTGTTTATTTCTTCCTGATACGTATGCGTAGATAGATTGCTTTATTCGTAGTAGCAAATAAATATTCAGCCAAGGCCAGCTATCTAGATTTAACTGAAGAACAACTTAATTTACTTGAGCGCCTCCCAAAACTTTTCTATAAGGTTCATATTTGGGTTACACAAGTATGACCACGTTTCTGAATTTCGTAAAAACTCAACTGGTTGCCAATTATTTTTCGCTGGAATACTAACTGCTTGATATAATTGATGATATAATTTAACAACGTTTGAATCGAAATTAATTCTGATTTGTAATTAATTAGTTTAAGAGGCAAAATTAATTGTCCGAGCAATATTTACGCGCCAATCTGGCGTGTTCCATAAAATTTATCGTCAAATCTTTGTACACAGTATTTTTTTAAATAATATTTTAATTACCAAATAAATACTTTTTACTAATCAAAATATATTGCAACATTATTTATACTTATTAACGCTATATAATTTTATACCCATAGAAAACCTAAAAAAAACTTAATATAAAATAAGGACTAAAATATTATAATTTTTCAACCTCAATTCCAACCATAATTCAAGGGTTTTGTCATACTCAAGTAAAGGGGGATTATCATAAGTAAATACGGTTACGGCGGCAACACTCATGAAAGGCGATGCCCTGGCTTCTCCAGGCGGACGTACTTGCCAAAGTTTGTCGCTCCCGACAAGAATCCTTTGCTAGGGGCCCGGGGTATTGCCGGGCAGAGTTAGAGGCAGTCAGAACGCGGAAAACCGCGGACATGATACAAAACTGTGGTCATGAGATTTATAGTCTCATGAGGGTGGCACTGATACAGCGGAGGCCGTGCGCTCACACCTGCTGCGATGGATCACGGGGGACCATAACCTTCAGGATGACGCAGACACTTACCGGGCACGGGTGCTTCGATAAGTATCTGTATCAGATTTTGGGATAGACCTTCCCCTCAATGCCATGAGTGCGGCGCAGAGGCTAGACACTACGTTCCATACACTGGTCGAATGCGTTGTATGGGCACTTCAGTGGTTTGACCTCGAGCTTGGTCGAGGCCATGCTGTACAGCGAAGATCACTGGAGAGCGGGATCGGCTTTCTGCGAGTCAGTAATGTCTTACAAGGAAGCTATCAAACGATTGAGGGAGAGAGGTGCGCATGCAAATCACGGGTACCGACGTTAGTCCAGTGTCCGAAGGCAGATATGGGCAAAATCTCCTCCCATGATTCCATCACAGGGATCCATCAGCATTTGTAAATGCGGTGGAACTAACCTCTGTTGCTGAAGTGGGTCACTTTACTTTCCGGGATGACTCGGACTCTGAGACGTGGACGGACATGGGTGTAACTACGTTCTAAAATTTGTTTTCTTCCAACTCAAGCACGGGCAAATGGGAGGCAGGTTTGGTGGTGTAGTTGAGAACCCCTATATCAGAGTCCCACACAAGCCGTGCGGCGCTTAATCTAACCCCAACAAAGGGCTTGGTATTATACGTAAAGGATTTCCTTTGTTTGAAAAAAAAAAGGAAACAGTGTTGTTTTTGCACAAACTATTTTAATATTCATACGTATTAAGCAAAGCTTGATACATCGCATTTCTCTCGGAGTCATTGAACTTTCTTGACAATACTTAAATTAACCTTGTTTACATGAATACCAGTAGGTATTTTATAATAATAATAATTTATTTATTTAAGTAAATTATAATAACAATATATTTATGCTAGGTACATTTCTTGAGACTATAAGTTGCCGGTTTGCCCCCAAACTAGGATATGCCTGTATTTTGGGAGGCATATTCGGCCATGATAATATGTTTTTTTTTATTGGATGGATTGGGTGAGCTGAGCTTATTAATTCATATAACAGTTTTTTTATTAATAAGCAATTTTGACATTTTAATATAACTTTATACCACGTTCTCACAGAAATTTGGCGTGTAACGAATGAACATCGAATGTTGTATGGTGACTAAGATTTGTGGTAGCTTATTTATCCCCTCAGCCTATGCTATCCCTAGTATCTTGTCCCTGAATCCAATCCCCTGTATCCCATAGTAAGGCTGCCTGTCCATTGAAGAGGAGCGAAGAAATAGAGAAATATTAACCAATAGGATTGCATAAAAATTACGGCAATGAACAGGCAACCAATCCTATTGGTTGATATTTATCTCCGTTTCCCTGCTCCGCAGCCCCACTCCGCTTCAATGGACAGGCAGCCTTAAAACTGGCAAAGCGTTGGCATTGCCCTTGGTGTTGCAAACGTCCGTAGAAAACGGTAATAACTTTACGTCAAGCAAGCCACCTTGTTTGCCAGCTCCCAAAAAAATAATAGAATGTATTTTATTTAATTAAAATCTGTTAATACATTATCTCTTTAAATGTTTTTTGAAAAGAAATATCAAATTAATCATTTTAAATGTCATTTTTATTAAAATCATAATAAATCAAAGAGTGACATATTCATTATTTAAACTCGTTTGTAATTTACATCATTTATATTTTTGTAATTTTATTTCATTCGAAGTTTCGTCACTTATTTCATATTTATAAAATCAATAATAAAAACAATGTTCTAATCTTTTAAATCAGTCCACAAAGATCCATCTACTGAGCTTGTCAGGTATTCCCAAAACGCAACTCTATACGCATTGGTCCATGTTTTATTAAGCCCCATGCAAGCCTCAAACACTCCAGGCTATTCTTATAGCTCCTGGTATTAAACGACACACAAAATTGATTTTAAATGTGAATACTAAAATAATATGTTTTAAATCAGAAACCATTTATTATATCCGTGCAGGAACAGAGAAAGAATATGACTTCCTGCGACTGGGTGGTGTGTCGCTGGAGGTGACAAAACAACCCAGGTGGTGGAATATTTGCCCGTCTGGATTACCACCACCCATGGTTTAGATTATGCCGCCATAACAACATTGTGTTGTGTTCCGGCATTGGTGGTCATCTGACCACCAATGCCGGAACGGATGATAAGGATGCAATCAGTATGGCTTTAGTGAGCAGTACATTGGTAGTGTTCCGAATAGTCAGAGGTGATGGTAACCACTTTCTATCGGGTGGGCCAACTGCCTGTCTTCAGAATTCATCCCATAAAAAAATTTAAATAACTTTGACAGAAATGATCTACGCAAAAATGAAAAAATCTTATCGAGAACAAAATAAAATTATTCCAGTACATCGGCTTTATATTATATTTGCATAATTGAAATATATTAATTCTTAATATATTTCAATTGACAAGACTTCTGTTGTTTACTACGCAGTCTTCATTTTGACTTTTATTACAGTAATATTTCAGTGAAGGCTGGCAAGAACGACCGTATGCGAATTAATCCTTAAGGGTAGTTTATTCCAAGTCTATCATAGTCGTAATAAATACATTTATATGCGTGGATCTGCGCTAGCTATTTTTATATCTAGATGTAACACTTCTTAAACAGCAAATTATTAATAATTTGTGAAATAAATTAATCTTAGGTAAATTAATCATTTGCTTTGTTTAAAACCAGTTCGTAAATTTGTGATAATTGGTATATTCTTCTTATATATTTAAGGACGAAGATAGTACTCTCAAAAAGGAAACTTGTAGTGGGTAGGCCAAGTGATAAAGCGGAATTTGTTCTTTGTAAGCTATTAAAATTAAAAAGTTACTAACAATTCATAAGACTAGATGGAAATAATTACATTGTAATAATAGTTGACAATCGTAATAAGAGAACAACCACAATAGATTTTTTTGCCATAATTGAATCAATAAATAATATATATCAAAGTATTTTGTTTATGATTTTACTGATTGTTTATGTTAATTTTATGTCATTATAATTTATCAACAAAATCCATATGAAAAAGAAAAAACAAAACTTATTATAAATATAATAAATTAATGAAAAAGGCATAACAAATAATATAAAGTACATACAGGTATAACGAAATAGAAACATCGCATTTAACATTCACATATAATGTATGAAATTAAAAGATGAGGGCAATATATTTTACGTACTTTCCATTACGCTTGCACCTTTAAGGCGGTTACTAGACTACGCTGATTTTAGAACCCTTAATCTAAATAAGGTGATAAAATGAGAAAAAAATTTGCTTAAGCAAATATTTATTTTTCTTATCATATTTACTAGTAGGGAAACCTTAAGGTTTCCCGACTAGTAAATATAATAAAACTACCTACATTTTAATGTTTTTATTATTCCGACGATTCGGCTACTTTGCAGTAGCCATGATTGCGGAAGATAAAGATATGTAGTATCAATGATCATTGTTAAAGCATTATTTAGCCTACCGTCAACTTGTTTTTTAAATTATTTAGTTTTAATTTTGTTTACGGTTATTATTTACTCTATGGGAGCCTAATCTAAATAACCACCGCTTCGCAACATCTTGTGGCTTGAAGAGAAGAAGCGGCGCAAGAAACTATTCAGCAAACTTGCCTAGCTGTAATAATTTTATATAATATTAAAATAGGTGGGTAGAAACGTCGGAATAATAAAACTCAAATAAATTACTGCGTTCAAAACCATTAAAACGTAGTTTTGTGAAGCAAAGTTTTCTTTTTCTTTCTTCAGTAATTTTAATTAATCTAATATATAAAATTCTCGTGTCACAGTTTTCGTTGCCATACTCCTCCGAAACGGCTTGACCGATTTTGATAAAATTTTTTGTGCTTATCCGGTATGTATGAGAATCGGCCAACATCTATTTTTCATCCCCCTAAATGTTAGGGGTAGTCCACCCCTAAACTTTTTTATTTATTTTTTAGACAAAATTTTTAATTTCTATTTTTTTATGATACAACATACAAAAATACATACAACCCTAGATTTCCAACCCTCTACGATCAACCCCTATTTTTTACTGGGCAGGACGATGTCTGCCGGGACAGCTAGTAGTTAATAAAAATAAAATACTTACGCGCTATAGTTCTTACAGTTGATACGTAAGTAGATACTAGAATGACTAGAGGTAAGACGAACATGAAGATCAATGACAACGTCGTATAAGCTTGTTCTTGCCATCGCTCAGTGTAGAAGCCATGTGTCACGCACTGGTGAAACTCTTCAATGAAGGGTCCTTTTGCCACCCTAAATACCACTGTCTGAAACAAATGACAAATATGTGTTCACTGACTGTAAATGTTTCCAGTTCACGTGATAAACGGCTGTTGATTAAAATGTACGAATAGGCTTCAATTCCAATGAGTAATTTTACTTATTAGTTCTATGTTAATATTACATAATAGTGTTACCAGTTAGGGTAGAGCTTTCTGGCAGCGTAAGCCAGTCTCAAGATTTTTAAACAAAGGTAGGAGATTCTGGAAGGAAAAGACAGAGATAGATATAGATGTTTAGAAAGGGACAGGCAGTAAATAAAAGAATAACGAAGAAAATCGAAATTATGGGTTCCAGAAGATTCTCCCGAGTATAAACAGCATGAGGCGCGCCGACTGGAGAGTTCAGTTGAAGACAAAAAACGGAACTTTAATGTTTCCGTTATTTTTCTCCGAGCTGTCGGGCTGTCCGTATATCAGTCTATCTTCGTATATCACAATCAATTCCTTCGATACTACTAGACCTGTATGAATTAAATTTGACAAAGTATTGTACTTTATATCGTGCTTTACTGTAAATAAAAGGTGACACAACTAAAAATTTGGTGTGGCATCTAAACATGGAACTGATATATTTTTTTTAAACTACATAGTGTTATGCAGTGTCGTTAGTCGGATTTTGAAAAGTCAACACAGCGTTATTTTGTGAAGATATTCGTTTATAAATTTATCAAAATTGTGTGTAAGCTCACTAATTTTCGAACAATGAAATGTAAAAATTTGTGGTCTTTTATTTATGACTCTGTAGAAGTAATAGTAGTGTTAATTAGTAATATTAATAATAGTATTAATTAGTACTAGCGCTAATTAGTTATTAGTGTAATATGATTAGTTTAATTTATTGACCTATGTTTACTATGACGTGAGATATAATCTTGGTAGTAATATTAAAATTAGAAAAGCAGACCATTCTATTTTATATGTTTTTGTTTTTAATACCACAACTTCTTGTATTAAACACAAGATTGAGCAGCTAATAATGCCTATATTTCTGTCAACTCCAGCCATTAAATACATCTTTATATTCAAAGTTTATTTTATTGTCAGCGGATACCGAAATAAACGTTATGAATAGTAAGATTCTTTCTTAATCAATAGATAGATAGATAGATAACACTTTATTGTACACCAATACAATCATGAACTTAAAGACTAAAATTATATCTACTTATGTACAAAGGGCGGTCTTATCGCTAAAAAGCGATCTCTTCCAGACAACCCCAATATTATTTGCGTATTTTCTATCTATTCTATTTCATGCTAATTCTTATTTGCAATTACATTTTGATGTAAGATTTTATTAACCTCTTAATAGCTTGATGTTTTTCGGAAAAGTAAGTAAGATTTTAAAAAATATATCCTTTACAAAATATTTTCATTTTTAAGTTTTCGCGACTTGTATACATAATAAAACTACTTAACACGTGGTAATTGTAGCCATACGTTTAGTGTACAATAAAATATTAAAAGCGAGAGAAAAATAACATTTTGTCCCTGTGTCTGCTTTTGTTTTGTGTGCTTGATCACGCCAGAACGGCTGAGCGGATCTGTTGGTGCCATCTTACTTACTGTTATTTTAGTAGTATTATAAATGTGAAAGTTTGAAGGGATGTTTGGTGCTTGATCACGCCAGAACGGCTGAACGGGTCTCTTGGTGCCATCTTACTTACTGTTATTTTAGTAGTATTATAAATGTGAAAGTTTGGATGGATGTTTGTTGCTTGATCACACCAGAACGGCTGAACGGATCTGGGTGAAATTTGGCACAGAGATAGATTAAACTCTGTAACAGAATATTAGCTACCTTTCATCAAAAAGGAATCTGCGATATCCCTAGGATAGCTTTGTTTTTCACAAACGGCCGGTCCTCCGCTATTTTTCGAGCGAAGCCGCTGGCAAAAGTTAATCTAGTCATATAGGTATTTGAAGCTTCCGAAAATCGATTCAAAATTGTAAATAAATCGGAAGGTTATGAAAAGTGTATGTGATGTTTAGATTGACATTCGAACCATTTAAGTGTTTGTTTGCGAAGGGACGAATGTGGACATAGTCCCTTACTATTTGCAACTAAATAACCTTGAATAACTTCTCTTTGGGATTTCTGTAACGTAATACGCGTACATATAAGTTTCTAGATATTTTATTCGAAGAGATTATTTGAACGACGTAATGTAATCAAAGACAACGTACAAAAAGACATTTTTAAAAATTACTATTCTCGGAAAAAAAAATGTAGAATGAACAGAAATATCAGTTTATAAAAAGTACTAAGATATGGCTGCGATTTTGTCCACGTTTGACTTTTAATTCGCGTAACACAAAGTACCTACCACAGCATTTAAAAAAGAATTCCAGTTATCGTTTTAGTTAAAACTGTTCCGGATAAAAGTCATTTTTATGCAGCTGAACAACTACAAATAGCTCCCGGGAAAATTCCCGCGAGATTTCCGGAATAAAAAAATCACACTTCTTATTGTATAAACTTTGTTATCGATCAATAAACAAATTACATTGTATATCGTTTTTTTTAATCTGGCCATTTTAAATAATTCCCAGAAAAATTCCCGCGGCATTCCTGGGATAAAATGTAGTGCACATTTTATGTCTAAGAATTTGCTGTGATCAGTGTAAAGCGCATCGAAATCGACCAACTAGCTTTTATGTGAATCCTGGACAAACAGTCAAGATATCTAAAAAAAATTGTATCGTGTTCTCTATGGTTTATATAGGTATAGTGTATTCCAGTTGTTGTTTTTTAAATAGCTTCAATGTACAGACTCAGTATATTTAAAATTATATAATATTTCTCATATACAAAAAAACCTAGTGTTTTTAGTCGAACTCCTCTAAAATGGCTTAACCGATTTTGTTTTTGTATATTTGGTAGGTATGAAAATAGGTCGTAGAGTATTTTTCACTCTCCTATGGTGCTTTTTTTAGAGCAGAGCAACGTTTGCCAGGTCAGCTAATAGATGTATTAATATATGATAATAAATGATTATAATATGTAAATTTACATTAAAGTATATATTAGGTCGTATTGCCCACTTCTCTCTGCCTTCCCTATCCTATTACTCGATTGCAATCCTACATTCCATCCACTCTATCCCATCCAAAAGGCCAACGATGCGTTGGTTTCGCCTCTGGTGTTGCAAATATATGTAAGTGGCGGTAATCACATTCGATTTCTATTTTCAGATTCCTCTCGCTAGATGCATTGATAATGAGTTGCTGAAAGAATACTCTTTCTAGGATTAAGCTCGCCTTTGTTCTTCACCATTATTTTGTTTTCTTATACGGGACCATTCACAAATTACGTCACAGGACTTTCATGATTTTTTGACCCGTCTCCCGTCCTTGTCACAGCTGGTTACATTCGTAAGACTCCTCCCTTCCTAGTGTGACATCACACATTATGCAACTCTCAAAAATCATAATCACATAAAAATTTCCATAAATCAGACTGGTGCACTCTAGTCTTTTTATAGACTAACTAGCGCTATACACACTTTTCCTAGGTAGATTAGCGCATTCTATATACCCATTTCAGGTTTTGGTTTCTTCATAATGTTTAAGTTGTGCAGGAACCGAAAAGAAATAGGTCCTCATTCGTGCGGCTTGGCGGTCTGTCGTAAAAGACGATGGACCTAGTTTAGAGCATGTCGCCATGGTGAGTTAAGTTTACGCATTAGTGGCCAGGTTCTAGTCGCCTCTTCAAAGCAGGCAGCATATTTTATAGCTGACGGTTACTACTTTCCATTAATTGAGTGGGCTGTCAACTTGTCTGCTGCAATAAACAAATTCCATCACTGTTGGTGCCATATACACCGCGGTAGAAAAAAAAGTAAATATTCTCGCATTTTCCTTTCCTTCTCTTCCCTATCCGCCACACCACTCCCGCGGACAAGACGGACAATGCGAGGAAACTATCGATAGCGCTGCGCTTCCATATTTTGTCAAGATGACATTCGGTTTTACTGCGCGACCGTTTGAGGTGTGCGTTGGCGTGAGAAAGAATACAAGTTGCAACAAGAGAACCAGGAAGCCCAGCAAGCAAGTGAGTGTTCCTTTCTCCTTATCTATCCTGTAACGCATCACCAATCACTTTCATTGGGTAATTAACATAATATGCACATTAAATCTTAGCTGCTCCTACTTACATTAATATTGATAATACTTGTATTTTTACTACCGCGTAAAAGTAATGTAAAGTTGTATTTGATTATACATAAGTAAGTGACTAAAGTTTATTTCTAATAGCAGAACTGTCTTACCTCGATATCTAAATAATGTTTATTACCAATCTAATTTAGGTTAAAAAAACACGTGAAATAAGATTAAGAATTTAGCATGGTCAAAATTCTCTTTGTGATGTCTAGACTTTGGACAAAACTATGCGAATGACGACAATTTAAACAGTCTACTTAAAAGCACTAACTTTCACATTTCTCTGAAATTCGTAAACTTGTATTGCTAGCAGTATAAACATCCTATATGTACATGCATTTGAAATAGTGTAACTCCTCTCGGGTAGGATTATTAAAATTCAAATTTAAGAAATGCTAAGGATATGTTGAGACATTTTTATTTACAACATTATCGATACCAGAAATTGGAAATATAAAAATACCTAACATAGATTAAAATGAAAAATATACATTTTTATAATATATTTTTTAAAATGTTTATATGGAAAATATGAACAGTTAAAGTAAGTATAGTTTTGTTAGGTTGTCACCAAGACCTACGTTTTTTCGCGAGTCGTGTTGTTATAAATTGAACTATAACACTATTATGTCTATTGATATTTAAAATTTAAGTTGTACGAGGAAAAAGGCTGAAAAAGGTTTTTATAACATTCTATAAATCTCTAACCACGAGATGAAGGAAAAGGTAGGCTCAAACATAGTAGGAATTTTCAATTACTTAACAATTAATCAATTACACAAAACGTGCAAAGCCATATAAAAAGGAGAAAAAAAATGATTGGTAGCCATGTAAAATTGCTTCAATATGGAATGAAATTTTGAACACAACCAAAATTAATGGAAAATATAAGTGAACTGCGTCTTACAAAATCTTTTAAAATATCTTAATATATATAATTGACGTCCACGTATATAGTGACTCATCACGATATCTCAGGAAGTATAATACCTATAGATTTGAAATTTGGCATGGACCTTCCTTTCACAAACTAGAGGTCAGCTAAGAACAAATTTTACGGCATGCGAAGCGGGCAGGTATCAGCTAGTAATATTATAAAATTTGAAATATGCTGCGTCTGTATATTGAAGCTATTAAAAAAACCTACTCGGAATAGAGTATATTAACGATGGAGAACAAGATGCATTTTTTAAATTTCTTATCTGTTTGTTCTGTAGTCACGAAAAACGACTGGGCTGATTTAGATGCATTTTTCGCTGATCGATAGCAAATTTCTGTTCAGTTTATGTCGGGAATCCCGCAGGAGTTTTCCTGGAAATGGTTTAAAGTGATCAGGTTGAAAAAGATGTCAGATTCTGATGCATTTTTAATCGAATTAAAAAAAAGTGGAGATTGTCAATTCGTCGTGTAAATATATTTTTTTATGTATGCTCAGCCGTTATTTTGTTGTTTCTGATTTGATTTTGATCATTCTTTTTGCATTCGGCTTAACAAAGCTTCAAAATGGTTCTATATAAATTTTATTGCTGGAAAATTTTGGATTCCGGACATATTACAGAGATAAACCCTTGAAATCAGCCTGATTTTTTTTCCGTTTTTCAGCCATAAATTTTTTGTTTCTAAACTGATTTTGTCATTCTTTTTGCATTCGATTTACTATGGTTTTGGAATGATGTAACATATATTTCAGTGGTGTTTGACCTTGAGTTCCGAAGATCTATAAAATTAAGTAGAAAACGTTATAGCGACTGACGTCTGTATCTTTTTTGTTTCTGAACCAATTTTGATGACTTTTTTACGATTGAATTAAACTATTTTCATAGTAGTTTGTCATTAAGTAAATTGTTATCGCACTTTGGATTTCGAAGATGTAGCAATAAATTCAGTAAAATCGAGTAAAAATATGAAGTTTTTCAGGTAGGTCATTAATTACTATTTTGTTTCTGAACCGATTTTGATCATTCTTTTTGCACTGGATTAAGTATAGCTTCAAAATAGTAACGTATAAATTATAATATTATTATTACGGCATAATTTGGTACTACATAACTTAATTTCTAAATCTAACTAATCGGGGACTTTTAATATTTTCGGGATTTCTAACTTCGAAACTACGAGATTTTAGGACTTGCTTAATGTCTATTTATAAAGTATATTTATTAATGGAAAAGTTATTGTTTTATATGGCTTTAGTAACATTGCTTATCTTGGGTTTTCACAGGAATCTTCGGCATTAATCTATGTTTATATTAAAATTCCTTTGCCCTGCTAGAAATACTCTTTTATTTTAAGTATTGGCCAAATAAACGTTTATTATTACCAGTCCAATATGGATGAAGTCGCGGACACATACTAGTTATATATAAACGCAATCAAAATTTATTAAGCATAAGAAAAACCATTCTCTACTTAAATAACATCATCAGTCAAGGTTACTTTATGAATGAAGTTTAAATGCGTAAATAATGGTCAATTGTACTTGTAGTCTTTTGAATGTTGATAATATCCTAAATGTGCAAAATAGCCTGAGAATACAGGCTTTACAAAAACGACTTGTCAATAACATGCAAATAAACACGTGTCTCGTTGGTTTGTTTTTGAGACTGTTTTATGATTCTTGCTACTCTACTTATATAAAACATTGTTATAAATACTTATTTTATTTTCAGCGGGTAAAATCATTGTGACCCAAAGAATTTTAGTGACACTGATAGATAGATGAGCAGATACTGGATATATTCAAAACTGAGCAAAATCGTATTTAAAAGAGCACATTAAGCCCTTCAAAACCATTTTCGACTCACAAATTTTAGCCATGCTGGAAACATTTTATTGATTATAGCTCTTAGGCCGGGCTCGCTGGCTGTGATAACATGCTCTCACAAAATATCGGCATGAAACGGTTCGACTTGAGGTAATTTTTTTTTGTACGATGAGTGAGAGGTCTAATAGCCCAAATCTACCTGCCTTTTTGGTTTATGACGCAGGGGAATGTCTTTCCTTGGGACAACATCCTAGAGTCTAAGAGGCAAGGCTCACCAAGGGACGTATGGGATTCCCGATTGACCGTATCCCCAGCATGGCGAAGCGGAGGGACGGGAGACGGTCAACCGATAGACTACCTACTAAACCTAACCTGCGCCCCAATCCTCTGCGCTTTTGCGGGGTGCCACAGGAACTTAACCATAGATATTATGTGACACCCCAACAATTGGCTATCATTCAGGGCTTCCCCGGGGTAGGGTACCCTCTTTCACCGCCTGGTACACCTCGAACAGGGGGAAAAGTCCACGAGATCCAAGACTAACTTCTTTATCCCATCTCCTGTATCCCCTTATTCAGTTTGCCTATACCGTCGACTCTATCCCGTTTCTCCTCTCTGACCCCTCAATGCCGTACTCTTTATCTCAATCCTGTTATATCATCTTTGCTATCCCATCCTAAAGGATTTTAATCCCTCGGATGTTTCAAACGTCTATAGGTGACGATAACTACTTTAAATTAAGCAGACAGGCGGACGTCCTACTTGACGGAAAGCGGTTACCATCGCCTATGAACATTTGTAACTCCAAAGGTGTTATTCTCTTAATGGAGACTGGAAAATGGCTACTAATGCAGAAACACAACTCAAGGTTGGCATGACAGCATACTGTAGACCAGGATGGTAGCCATCCAGATGGCTGTGAGTTGTTTTGTCGCCTCTTATGAAAGGCCGCTCAAGTGCCGGAAATTGTATTATGTCTTCGTCCTTCCACGGATACAATGTTCAGCAGTTTCGCAATGAAAACATAAAAAAACTTTCATAGACTTACTATCATTTTAAAATAAAACTTCTCAATGACTTCTGAAAACATCAGGTAACTCAACATGGTAA
The DNA here is from genome assembly GCA_012273795.1 of Dendrolimus punctatus. Taxonomy (NCBI): domain Eukaryota; kingdom Metazoa; phylum Arthropoda; class Insecta; order Lepidoptera; family Lasiocampidae; genus Dendrolimus; species Dendrolimus punctatus. The sequence continues at coordinate 2,868,191 of CM022541.1, forward strand.
TAACTCTAATATTCATGAAAGTCAAACTAAAAGTTTTGTTTAAAGGTCAGTAAAGAATTTTGATTAACTTACTTGCGGTATACTTAGTACGACGCTGAGTACCCATGCGACTATAACGAGCCGACCGCTTCTTGTAGCTGTGGCCATACTTTTCATAGGATATTTTACCGCCAGCCATCTGTCCACTCCTATCAATACCAATATAAATGTGCTCAAATACAAGGCAAACATCTGCAGGAATTTGAATAATTTACATGCAATGTTCCCGGCGTACCATTGCACTGTAAACGACCAGCCTGCTTCTCCGGCTATACAAAATATAGTGACTAACAAGTCAGCTAGACTCAATTGAAAGATTAAACTATAAATTGCCGTCCAAGAAGGTCTTGCTCTCCGTCGTCCTCGCTTCCCTCTCTGGATGCTAATAATCGTTGCTATGTTTCCAAAAAACGACATCACCGCCATCGCGGCAAGTATGCTCGCTCTAACAACAGTGCTCTTTGTTAAAACGGGAGCATGTTCCAAGCACATTACTCTGGATCCATTGTAACTGAAAACGTGACTTAGGAGTTGATCATGACTCGTGTCGTTTTTAAGGATAATCTCTACACATTTTTCCACGGGCCAACTTATAAAGTCATTCAAAATATTCTCCACTGCGTCGAACTCTCTAGGAAGGGTAAGCTCGCTCGGGTACAGGGTATCTTCATCATATAATGTGGTATTGTTGCCTCCGTTCTCCATGTTTCGTCATACGTAGTTAAATACGGGCGCGTTTGTCAACTGAAACAAAAAATAATCTCAATCAATCTCCTGTTATTGGTTGAAAATCGCCAATATCCCGAGACCAATAAATCAAATAAAATTAATATGATTAGTTTAACTAATCTATTATATCACATTTTCTCCCTAACTTTACATGAATTTTCTCTATTTTTCCGATCATTGCTTGAAATTGTTATTATCTAAAATCTAAAACACTTTAAGACCTGAATATCAGGTAAATTATTTAATATTTGAGATAAAAGATTATCCTAATTACATTATATTTCATGGTAATTGGTCTATATAGTTACAGCATATCGACTACAGTTGTCTAAATGAAATTAGCAGGTACCAAAAACCGATAATCTCGATGTGCGTGTAGGTTTGCTTCAGATTTCTGTCCGGACTGGAGGTGAATGCGCTTGCGAACCCATGGCCCGGACATGAAATACAATGTTGATCAGTCAGGGGTTTTAGTGGGTATAATCATGGCTTAGCTATAGCATTTCTGCGGAGGTGCTAGTGCCACTCTAACAAGGCGAATCCCGTACGCCCCACCCTAATTCAAGCAGATTTACCCTCGCAATATAGTTGGTTTGCTCCTGAAATTTTCTTGTACCTACAAAAGTTGACAATTATAAAGATATACAAATAAAGGATTCTATTTATATGGAGAGAGTTTCTCGCCTCCAAGAAACGTTCTCGAAAGCAAGAAAAAATATTATCATGTAAATAAAACATACAATATCGTACGTACAAGGGCGGTGATCGCCTGTTCATTGAATACTGATGTCTGTGTGTAAATACAAAATACTGATCTTAAAAGCAAGTCTCGCATTAAATCGGTGCAAATCGATTTATACGACATTCGCATGTACTTGAAAAAATGTGTCATACGAATTCTAATTTGAACAAGTCGCAAGTCGTAGACAAATATCTCAATGCGATTTATGTCGTATTGTAAATGAAACTCTTGGTGATTACTACCTTACAATTATCGTATGACATACTCGTATGCGACTTATTGGTTGACTGTAAGCAGGTAAATGCGATTATTGTCTAAAGAGTATCGCCTGTGAAAATAGTATACAACTTTCGCACCAAAACGTGTAATAATTTTTTTCCATTCAATGGCACAAGTCACAAAATCTGCCTGCTGTATATGATCCTGGTTTTGGTCTAAACTTACGCCATTAGAATCCAACCGCGAGTACAAGAACCTCTGCGAATTTGTAACAAATTTGGAAAATCAAAGACTATACACTATACAAACAGACAATCTTACCAAACACTTATGGAGATAAAAACAAGACCTTGTTTCTTTTAATTGGAGTGATTTAAATAACACTTTCATACTCTGTGATTTTGTTGTATAAATTGTAACTTGAAACGTCTTCCATTTCTGCCTTTGATGTTCATTATTGGTTAATTAGCTGACTTTCTCGATGTAACTAGCCGAGGAGTAAGATCAAAATAACTTTTATACGCTATTTTCAATTATGCAAATAATATTCTTGCATTAACAGTTATTCGGTTCGCTTTTATATTTATGACGTTGATAAAATTACATTTTTTTAATTTATTTATTTATTTATTATCTACTTTAACGTTAATAATATTGTAAAGTGTCCAGGAAGTTATAAACCAACCGGTTTTAGCTCAGATGAGTCGTCTAAGATATTTTTGTCTACCTTCGCCTCGCTATAGTTTTACATTATACTATAGTATCTGATACTCGCGACTTCACTTGAATTTATTTTTCAGTTTGTGAATGAATTAAAAATTTATCGATAATGTTGACACGCGTAATTTTTATTACTCACCAAACGGCTTACTCCAGTTAGGAATCTGGACATATAAATTTATATATGATTTATTTGAAGCAATATAGGTTACACAAAAATATTTATCCACTATTCAAGTTCAAGATTTTTTGTTAAGACAATATTCAACTTATGTTAATATCCTTTCAACGTGTCCTAATTATGTTTGTTGGTTTCTACTGGTCCGTGGTCCTTTCCCAATATATAATGTATATTCTTGCCAAGTTTTATTAATATACCTTCCCCCGGTTTGTCATGAAAAGGTATTAATAAATCACAGTTAATTTCGAATCTATATCATAGAAGGTACTAGCTGTGCGCGCGACTTCATCCGCGTGGACTTTTTTTTGGGGGACCCTATAAAAGTCGCCTTTATTCCATAACATCAGCTATATGCCAGTAAAAGTTCCGTCAACTTCGATCCAGCTGCTTTAGAGATTAGCTGGAACATCTAGACAGACAGACACAACCAAAGAGATACAAACAAAAATTATAAAAATTGCAATTTGCAAATCTCCAGGTCTCCAAATTATTTTTTTATTTCGACATTACAAACAGATACTTCAATTTTATTTATAAATTGAATATAAATGAGAAAGGAACCCTTCATAAGGAGGTCATAGTAGCTTTGTGTAAAGCATTCGTCGAAAACTCTAAGAGCGCAGATTAGAATCCTGGCCGGGAAGGGCGCTCCGTTTGGGCAGTTTTCTAACTTAATGTGTATATGTTATATTTATCATGTGCTAATGGCACGAGAAAACATCGTGGTGAAGCCTCGAGATAACCGATATGTCTAATTCGCCAATCCGCCTTAGACAAGCGTGATGTGTATACGAATGTCCGTTACCCTGTGTAATGTGAGACTCGAGCCCAGCAGTAAAACGTTTATGCGCTGATATTACTTATTATATAGATACTAGCTGTCCCGGCAGACGTCATCCTGCCCGGAAAAGCTTCAATCGATATGCTGATAGCAGCGCCACTTACCGGGTCCAATTGTGAACCAACTCAGAAATCTTCTCTGGCTCATGCACAATTTCAAAAGATCATCACACAATAAAATGTATAGTTTACGTTTCTATAAAGAATATACAGACAAACATTCATTTTACATATCAAAATATCGTAAGTATAGAAATATTAAACATAAAAGCTTTGAAGCTGCAAAACTTCGTTCATAAAATATATCAAAATTGAAACAATTGACTTTGATCTGTATAAAGTTACTGCTTGTTAGAGGAATTTAAGTGTTAAAATTAATTATTTCATTAGAATGGGTTAATAACTTAAAAGTTGTGAAAGTCGCTTTTAATTGTTTTTGCAAAAGTATTCTTTGTATGGCATATTTTAAGACAGACATTATTTTCTAATTTTATTTCATGTCTTTCACTTCTCACATATAACAAAGACAATATAGTATCTCGATTCTTGCGTACATGTGTTTTTATTATATGTTCGAATGAAACGTATCTACTCGTATAATTGCGATAGAACTATATACAGGTAAGTTTGTTTAAACGTCAATTATATCATCAATCGTAAAAAATAGGGTACGATAAGAATATACGTGCACAAATCGTCCTTCTTGTATTTACAATGGTAACTACATAGTTTTTGGGCTGAAGTTCCTTATTGCGCATTTCTTGGCGGGTGGGAGCTAGAGGAAAAGTATAACCGAAACGAGAAATGCTGACCGCAGTATATTGCTGGTATTTTGAACTGCAATGCAATGAAATGAGATCTAAAATAAAAAATGTCCATGAGTATAATAATATAATGATGTTTTGCAATTAGAATGATTGCCTTATTGATTCCTTTTATTACTTTACAATTTATTCGATGGTCTTCAAAACTTTGTTCCTATCAGAAGGGTTATATATATATACTAAGATATGCTCGCGACTTTGTCCACGCTTGACTTGAAATTCTCGCGGGAATCCCGGGACATAAACTATCACATTTTTTTTAATAAGCTGTCGTCTAAGTGGAAACTGACGGAATAAGCTAACCATTTTTTTTTATGTCTGCGTATAGGCAAACTGGCAGACAGGTCAACTTGATAGCAAGTGGCTACCGTCACCCATGGACATTTGCAACACTGAGAGAGCCGATGCGTTGCCTACCTCGTTGAGAAAAAAAAGTTTTATGCATCCGAACAACTTCAAATCGCTCCCGGGAAAAATCCCGTGGGATTTCCGGGATAAAAAATATTATATATTGTATAACATTAACGTTCCCAAAGTAAAAAGTAGCGCAAAGTTTTAGTCTAAGATTTAGCTGTCGATCAGCAAAATCCGCATCGAAATCAGCCCAGTAGTTTTTACGTGAATTCTGAATAAAGACACAATCCGACTAATAGGCAAGAAATCTAAAAAAACTGCATCGCGTTCTATCTTTCTAAAGTCTATTCCAGTTGGTTTTTTAAACAGCTTTAATACATACATACATAACTTCACGCCAGGTCCCTTGCGGGGTAGGCACGAACAACAGAGCGCCATTTAGGCTTATTTTTACACACCTCACTTGCTTCTTTGACATTCATAGCTCTTGTAAATAATATATATATATATATATATATATATATATATATATATATATATATATGTGCGTGTGTGTGTACTAATATATTTAAACCTATAGTCGAAATAAATATTAGTTAATAGAAGGCCAAGCGTAAAAAAACTAAACTAAATTAAATTATCTCCGTATCTGTAACTTCTGAGAATCCGAATTTCCCAACCTTAACAGTCATCAATGCAAATTCCTCTTTTGTTTCGTTCACATTGAGAATTCAAACGAGTCTCGTTACAGAAATAAAACTTATTGTTCCTTTTGAAGTCGAGGAATTTTGTTTAAGGGTTCCGTCGCAACTTTTAAACAAATTATTTTGTATAAAACCCTCATATCACAGTTATTTTTCTCAAAGAATACATATGTATGTAGGGCACAGTAGGGTTTATTGGGCTTAAGTCGAGCAGTAGAAATATTTCGAAAACTACACACTGTACAAACATTTATCAAATAACAAAAAAATGCGGTCGTGAGAGAATAATTCTTCAAGCGACTGTGTATGCTGGATTGTTGATTGAATTATAAACCCAGATCAATTGTTCGTTTTGTAACAAAAAAGTAAAAATATTGTTCAGGTTTCTATTTATTCAGTGCACGTCAAATATCAAATGATTTCGATGAATAAAGTGTTAATATTTTATAAACGGTCTATATAATATCAAAAATTATTTTTCATATCTTTAGTTGAATTTCAACTATTTTGGCAGGGGTTAGTCGAGCAACAGTTCTTCAACTAATCTTGTACTTTAAAACCAAAGCAATTTAATGTATTTATTTTATTCCTAGATGTACTTATATTAAAAATTGCAAAGGAGGCTTTGTTTATATTCCCTATTTAAATAAGACAATAAAAGCTGTCCAAAAACAAAAAACAGCAGAAATTCTGCCCTCTAAGAATTCGGCATGAATTATGTTTGAAAATATGAAAAAGCAGACAAGTATTTTTAGAAGAGTTCATTCTAGTAGTGAAGACAATATGACAAATATTGATCAAGTTTGCTGCGAAGCTATGCTCTACTTAACCCACCAATGGCGTTAATTTAAATATGTGACCTTCTTCATATATATTACTGTAACTCTTAAACCTCAATTATTAGACACAAATTTACCTATTTATAACGATACGTTACCAACTGTTCGGACATATTGTTAAGGAGCTATTACAGATATGTGGAAAAATGCTCTACTAGACGAGCCTACCCTACTTTTCTATTTTAAATGTTGTCGATTTTTTTAATGGCAGGTTGACAAGCAGACGACTCACAAAGCGGGTAACTTAATCTATGGACGGTTACAACACCAAAAGTGCAGTTTTATTTTCTAAAAATGTGTAAAATTACTCTAAAATGAACAATAGTTGTAGGATATTGATAGTTTTTGAGTAGTAATTATGTGTTTTGTGAGAAATGTGAACTGTATAGTCAAATGTGGCCTTTTGAGTTGTCACAAGAACTCCGTTGACTGGCACTAGCTGATTACCTATAGTTCAGATGTGCTACACATAGGCTTAAGAAAATGAAGAAACTATATTGTAAACTAAGATCTGGCTTAAAGGCCTAGCTGCCAAGCCTTAAACCTAAATAATAACAAAAGTGTCAATAATACACTATTGCCCTCGACGGGAAAGAGAGGGCAGGGATAGGAGAGAGGGGGAGGGATGGAGACCTAGATCTAGCCATTAATGCGAGAGTACAACTGAAGCTTGTTACGGCGGCATATTCTAAACCAGAGGTGATACTTACCCAGATATAGCTACGTCTAGCCTTCTTTGCGATGACATTATATATACATACATACATAAGTTCACAGTTCAGTTCAGTTCCAGTCACTTTGTGTCCCTCTTGCTAGTCGCACGTACGGTTTGCAGTCTTCCAACAAGTCATTAGTTCTCAAACTTTGATACCCCATTTCCAACGACCCGTGATTATTTATTTCTGTCAGTTCTAATCATGTTTGTCTGTGGCAAGTGCGGCGATGAAGTTTCTGAAGCTGTTCAATGTACTGCTTGTCTTCACCACTTTTACTTCGCGTGTTCCGGTATAACCGAGAAGGGCTATCGCAAACTTGGTGATCGCCAAGCTACTTGGAGATGTGCCAATTGTAAAAATGCTGGCGCTCATGGTATCACCGGTTCTACTCCAGCTACTTCTCCTTCTGTATCTCTTGACTCAATTATGAGGGAAGTGATGAATATCAACCTTAAACTGGCCCCGTTAGCAAATCTTGAATCTGAGGTGCAAATGCTTCGCAACGAACTAAGTGATCTCAAATGTTTAGTATTGGAGCTCCCAGTTAAGATACAAGTTCTAGAAGGAAAGATTGCTAAAATTGAGAAGACTCAAGACGACACCTTGGAGTTAAGAAAATTAGTCTCCAAACTGGAAGCTGACCAACTATCTACAGATCAATGGTTGCGAAGCAATAACGTTGAAATTAAAGGCGTGCCACTGAGGGAAAGAGAAAATCTCTTCGATATAATAGCTAAGATTGGAGTTAATATTTCTTACCCTACTGATAAGCACAAAATCAACTTCATACATAGAGTGCCCACTCATCAGCCTGGTGTTAAAAATATCATCGTTTCGTTTACCAACAAATATGTTAAAGAGGATTTCATCAGCGCAGCTCGTCTACGTAAGGACATCTTAACAGCTAAAGATATTGGCCTGATTGGTGCTGGAAGAATTTTTGTAAATGATCACCTCACCAGCAAAAACAAAATGTTGTTATCCAAGGCCAAGGCATTGGCCAAGGAGCATAATTTTCAGTTCGTTTGGGTAAAAAATATGAAAATATTCGTCAGGAAAAATCAAACTTCAAGAAGCTTTATAGTGACGTCGGACTTAGATCTACAAAAAATTTGTTAAAACTACCCAAAATCTTTATATTAAGTATTTTGTTCAACATATTTTTGATGATAATTATGTAAACTAATTATTATTTTAAAAACTTTGAGAAACTTAGCCACTAATCCGATGCAGCTAGGGATCTTTTGTTCGTTTGCCCAACAATCTTTTGTTAGCAAATGGACAAATAATTTTAATTCCAATATTTTCCACCACTCGTCACTAATCCGTCTATTGTTCTCGGGCTCGGTTTTACTACCTGAGCCTATTGTCTCAAATTACTTTTCAATTTATTTTAGTGATTTATGTCGTGTAGCTGTCAATGATAACATATATAAGATTATGTTTATATTTTATGTACTTGTGTTAACGAATTGGGTAGTGTACGTTCTTATAGGCGTTCTTATAAGGTATAATTTACTTTGTCGCTATAATTATACACATCACAGTATGGCTAAGGTTTACTGTAGTAGGCGTTCATTGGTCATATTTTTATTTATTAATATCAAATTATGGGCACAGATTACAACATTATTTAGCGTTATTAGATATAAAATCTATAATTATTCCGCTCATTCATTATACTATTACAGACGGCGTTCAACAAAAGTATATAGTGGTATGCTAATAATAGTCTTACTTCTTAGTTCTTTTCTCTATTTCTTTATAAGTGTAATCAAATACCAATGGCACCTTTAAACATTTATTATCAGAATGTTCGAGGGCTACGGACAAAGACCGATATATTCTTTAGTAATCTTTGTAAAACACATTATGACATTATCACATTAACTGAAACGTGGCTTACCGATGACATTGCTTCTAGCGAATTGTTTGATAATCGTTATTTAGTCTGGAGGCGGGATCGTGACTATTCCTCCACGGGTTAGGTGCGCGGTGGCGGTGTTCTTATAGCGGTACGTCGCGATCTTCCAGTCGTTGAAAATGTTCATTGGCGTTCTAGTGCTGAAGATATGTGGGTATCGCTATCAGTTGACTCTGATAACTCTATTCACCGTATTCACGTATGCACGCTTTACTTATGTAATCAAAATGTCGGTAATAGCTTCTCATCGCAGTTGGAATCGTTTCTTTATAAGTTATCTGAGCTAGTTTCTTCCCACCCAAACGACAAATTTATAATTGGAGGTGACTTCAACATGAGTGCAATTAAGTGGTTGCCCTCAACAGATGGACTTATACCATCAACGCCACCCGCAAATATGTTTTCTAATTTTATCGATACTCTGGGCATATGCAATCTTTCCCAATTCAACTCTATTAGCAATAGGCATGGCAAAATTCTTGATTTAATTCTTTCTAACGACTCTCTGTCCCTTTCATCATGCCCTGAACCTCTAGTTCCTGAAGATTTTCACCATCCATCTTTGGTTTTTCATTTAGATTTTACTATGACCGATAAACTCACAACACCTAGTCGCATCGTGTATCAATACGCCAAGGGTAATTATGACGAAATTCGTTCAGCCTTATCAAACACAGACTGGACAATTTTGTTAAATGATGGGAATGTCGATGAAGCTGTGGGAAAGTTCTACAAATTATTATACCGGATTAGAAATGACCACATTCCTCAGAGGCGTAAAAAAGACTATAAATTTCCTCCCTGGTATAATACTGCCCTTATCAAATTAATAAAGGAAAAGCACAAATTCTTTATAAAGCACAAGATTTATGGCAATTTGTGCGATCTGGCCACATTCCAACTATTACGAGAAAGAGTTACTGAAGTTGAGAAATATTGTTATAATTCCTACATTGCTAAAATCGAATCTTCCATTAATAACAATCCAAAACTATTTTGGACGTACATCAAAAGTAAGCGCGTTAGCAATAACTTCCCCTCAACTATGTCCTATATTGATTCAACTAGTGACTCGGGTCAAGGCATTTGTGAACTCTTTTCATCCTACTTCAAATCTACTTTTCTGGATCCCAGCCATTCAAATAATTCTACGTCTCACTCAAATCTTTCTTCCTATTCTATTTCTTCGTGTGACATACGGTCAATTGAAATTGACCCCTCAACTGTCAGAAAGCATCTGAAGTCGCTTGATCTAAATAAATCAGCTGGGCCAGATCAATTACCAGCCTTGTTCATTGTGAAATGTGCTGATCAGTTAACTTGTCCAATAACATTACTTTTTCAACGCTCCATGTGCGAAGGTGTTGTTCCTTCCATTTGGAAATCAGCATTTATCTCGCCCATTCATAAAAAAGGGCCTACGGACAAAGTTGAGAACTACAGACCTATTTCTAAACTATGTTCAATTGCTAAGGTATTCGAACGAATCGTGTACAATCAACTTTACAATACACTGCACTCGTATCTGGACCCGCACCAACATGGTTTCTTGAAAGGAAGATCTACGGTCACCAATCTTATGTTGTTTACCGACTATGTGTCCAATACTATGGACAATGGTTTTCAATGTGACGCAATTTACACTGACTTTAGTAAAGCTTTCGATAGAATTGACCACAAATTATTGTTAATGAAACTTCTTGCCTTAGGTATAAGAGGTGATTTGTATCGCTGGTTTTCCTCTTATGTAGTTGTGGCGAAACAAACCTTTTCGCCCACTGCCTGGCAGACGATATTTTTAGAGTGAGGAATTGTCAAGTGTGATGTGACATTATAGAGAGAGAAAAAGTCGTCTTCAAAATGTATATATTTTCATCCCTTTAAATCTCATTATATATTTAATTTTATCTCTTTCGGATATGTAAATATTATGTACGAAATTACATATTTTATAAATGAACGGGTATTTATTTCTTCAACGACCCGTCATTAATGGTGACCCCTAGAATTTGAGCACAAAATTTTCAACATAAAAATTTGGAATTGTACAATCGTCGTTGCCCACTACTCAAACTGTTTGGGCTGGAGTTTCAAGCCGAGCGATCCCCGGGCGTGAACTTCCGGGACTGCTTCAGCGGGCACCCACAGCCCGCAGCGCCGACTCCATCTTCAGGCGAGGCCATCTGGATTGAAATTGCTCCAGCATAACATTCACGGCCCGCAGCGGATAATTTCGACGGAGATTTCAACGATTTTCTGATTGTTCAAAAATAAGGGCGATCGCATACGGATTTTATGTATAAGGTTTTGCACATCTACATTATGTTTAAATTTTATTTAATAGTTAATGATATTTTATGTTAATGGTTAGGGTTTGTCTGTATATTTATTATTTTCGTTTCATTCTCGAGTGTGTAATTTTTTGTTTTTATCCTGTTTTGTGTTTCGGTTGTACATATAATCCTTCACTATGACTTGTGTAAAAACTATGCTGCAACAGGTGAGGGATCTAGAGGATCAATATTCAAGAACGACGCTACGCGTTCCGGGGTACGTTCCGATTGCAGAACCGCTCCCTATCGATTCTTCCCCTTCGATTGCGGTGCCTGATCCACACTCGTACACAAACCCATCGGATCTCGAGGTAATGAAGAAACAACTAGATATCCTAACCAAATTGTTTGACAAAATTGTTCTCCAGTCGCGTCATAGTCCTTGTTCCCGTACGAACAACAGACCGCGCTCTTCTTCCAACTCTAGTAACCGTATATGCTGGTATCATAAGAAGTTTAAGAACAAGGCTCATAAGTGCATTCCGCCCTGCAAATATAATCATAATCTGAATTTAAACGCGAACAACAATCAGTAGTGACGGCGACTGATTGTGCTACACCCGGCCGTCGTTTATTTGTGACTGACTTGTCTGGGACGAATAGTCGATTTCTGATTGACACTGGTTCCGACATTAGTTGTTACCCGCGTACACTACTCAAAGGAAGACATGTAACTTCTTCCAATTTTGATGTTTCCGCGGCTAATGGAAGTCCCATAAAAACATACGGCTCTATATCTCTTTGTTTAAATTTAGGGTTACGCCGGGATTTCAGGTGGAATTTTGTGGTAGCCGACGTAAACACGCCAATAATCGGCTCTGACTTTTTGGCATATTTTAATTTACTGCCAGACTGCCGCAATCAGCGTTTGTTAGATGGCACTACACGTTTGTCTGTCCACGCTATCGTCGCGGACACTTCTCAAACAAGTATCAAAACCATTATAAGTAGCAATTCTACTTATTTAGATCTCCTGAAAGAATTCCCGGATATTACACGACCCCCTGGTGTTAATAGGGTTGTCAAACATACAACCGTACACCACATCCTTACCACAGATGGTCCACCTCTTGCGTGCCGCCCTCGCCGCCTCGCTGCGCAAAAACTTCAGGTTGCGAAGAAGGAATTCGAGGACATGCTGGCCTGCGGTACAGCACGACCGTCCAAGAGCCCTTGGTCCTCACCTTTGCACCTAGCAAAGAAGGGCGAGAATGGTTGGAGACCCTGTGGGGATTATCGTACTTTAAATGCCCGCACTATCCCAGACTCTTATCCAGTTCGTCATATAGGTGACTTTGGCCAAGACTTGGCTGGTTCTACCATCTTCTCGGTGTTAGACCTGGTCAAGGCGTACCAGCAAATCCCCGTTCATCCGGATGACATCTGCAAAACGGCCATCACCACTCCATTCGGGTTATTTGAGTTCCCGTATATGACATCTGGACTGCGAAATGCTGGGCAGACCTTCCAAAGGTTCATAGACGAGGTTGTGCGTGGTTTAAATTTTTGTTTTCCCTATGTAGATGACATTCTGGTGTTCTCCCGTAATCCACAGGATCACGCTGAACACCTTCGCGTTCTTTTCAAACGCCTGTCAGATTATGGGGTAGTTATTAATTCTTCTAAATGTGTTTTTGGCGCTGACGAAGTGAAATTTCTTGGACATTGGATTTCTAAAGATGGTATTCGACCACCAGCTGAAAGGATACAAGCATTGCGGGAGTTTCCCTTACCGAAGACGGTTGAGGGCTTGCGCAGGTTCCTCGGCATGTTGAATTTTTACCGCCGTTTTATCCCGAAGGCTGCTGAGCTACAAGCCCCTTTGATCAACATGCTGGCTGATTCTCAGTTAAAGGGTCCCAAACCAGTTCCTTGGACTACTGACACTATTCAGGCTTTCCAGAACTGCAAAGACCATCTTGTCAATATCACTCTTTTAGCCCATCCAGATCCTACTGCGAAGTTAGGCTTATTCACAGACGCATCTTGTAGCCATGTCGGTGCTTGTCTCCAACAACGTGTTGAAGATCTCTGGCAGCCCCTTGCTTTCTTTAGCAAGAAGCTTACCCCTCGCCAGACAACTTGGCCTGCGTATTACCGTGAGCTCCTTGCGGTGTACGAAGCTGTTCAGCATTTTCGACATGTTTTGGAGGCACAACATGTGACGATCTATACTGATCATAAGCCTTTAATTTATGCATTCCTTCAGAGGCGCGAAAAAGTACCTCCTCCACAGCTAAACCAACTTTCATTCATCTCTCAATTTACCACTGACATTTTACATATTAAAGGTCAGGACAATGTGGTTGCAGATACAATGTCTCGCGTTGAAACTATAACATTGGAGGAGGAATATGACACTTTAGCCAAGTCACAAGAGTCTGATGAAGAGTTAGCCAAGTTGTTGACTGAAGGTTCCAGTCTCAAGTTATCTAAGGTTAACATTCCTGGTACAAAGTTCGTAATAGTATGCGACACCTCGAGAGGTAAGGTTCGTCCTTTTATTCCTCGTGACTTGCGCCGTGCTATTTTCAATAGGCTTCACAATTTAAGCCATCCGGGTATACGAGCGACCACAAAATTGGTTACTGACCGCTATGTTTGGCCTTCGATAAACAAGAACTGTCGAGAATGGACGCGTTCTTGCCTCGATTGCCAACGCTGCAAAGTTACCCGGCATATTTCTACTCCGGTTGGTACTTTTACCACTCCCACTCAGCGTTTCCGCCATGTCCATGTGGACATAGTTGGCCCCCTTCCACATAGCAAGGGCTTTCAATACTGCCTTACCGCCGTCGATAGGTTCACTAGGTGGCCTGAAGCCTGGCCTATGGTTGGAATCACAGCTGAGGAAGTGGCTGAAACCTTCTTCAGAGAGTGGATAGCTCGCTATGGTGTGCCTCAAATTATCACCACCGATCAAGGCCGCCAGTTCGAATCTGCTCTTTTTCGAGCTTTAATGCAACTATGCTCTATCAAGCGCGTTCGTACCACGAGTTATCACCCGTGTGCGAATGGCCTTGTGGAGCGCATGCATCGGCAACTAAAAGCCGCAATTATGTGCCATCAAGAATCCTGGGTTTTATCATTACCCATCGTGCTTCTAGGCATGCGTTCTGCGCTAAAGGAGGATCTACAAGCTTCTTCCGCCGAGTTAGTGTACGGGGAACCCCTGTTCCTACCCGGAGAATTTCTTGCTCCTTCGCAGACTCCCAACTCAACTGTAGATGCTTCCGCCTTCGTATCCCAGCTTCGCCGCCACATGGCACAGCTGAAGCCTGTTCCTGGTTCACGTCATGGGCAAAAGTCATCTTTCGTTTTCAGAGACATAAACAATGCTTCTCATGTTTGGTTGCGCGACGACACAGTCCGCCATAGTCTCCAGCCTCCGTATAAAGGTCCATATAGGGTGCTTAGCCGGAAGGACAAAACCCTAACAATCGCCATCGGAAACAGGAATGCGGTTGTCAGCATGGACCGTGTCAAACCCGCATACCAAGTGGTTGACGACTCTCCATTTTCGGTCACAGTCTCATCTCCATCTCCATCTCCACATCTACCTCCACCTCCCACCCAACAACAGAGCACCACAGATAACAAGAAAACCTACACCACCCGGTCTGGTAGGACAGTCACGTTCAGGTTACCATTTGGTTCGTAGGCCCTTCACCTGTTGCTGTGCTTGTTAGTTTTTTTTTACTATTGTAATAATTAGTATTTTTAAGTTCTTCTTTTTGTCTCCGTGGGGGGGTGGTGTGGCGAAACAAACCTTTTCGCCCACTGCCTGGCAGGCGATATTTTTAGAGTGAGGAATTGTCAAGTGTGATGTGACATTATAGAGAGAGAAAAAGTCGTCTTCAAAATGTATATATTTTCATCCCTTTAAATCTCATTATATATTTAATTTTATCTCTTTCGGATATGTAAATATTATGTACGAAATTACATATTTTATAAATGAACGGGTATTTATTTCTTCAACGACCCGTCATAGTAAATAGATCTCAATCAATAGTTCTCTCTGGTTTCTCATCCTCGTGGGTTGAAATCCCCTCAGGAGTCCCCCAAGGATCACTTTTAGGCCCTCTTCTATTTGTAATATTTATCAACGACATCAACACTTGCATTCATCATTCGAAATATCAACTATTTGCAGACGATATGAAAATTTATAAATCTATTACAAGTCCAGTCGATGCATCTCTCCTTCAGGATGATATCACCCGTATTTCTGACTATTGTAAAGATAATCACTTGGACCTAAACATATCTAAATGTTCGGTAATCACTTTTACACGTAAAAATAATTTTCTCAATTATAACTATAATATCCACAACCTACCTCTAGCCAGAGTCAACGTCATACGGGACCTAGGTTTGTACTTAGACACTAAACTTTCATATAATCAACATATAGATCTCATTGCCAAAAAGGCTTCGTCTGCATTAGGTTTTTTAATTCGTAATGCTAGGTCTTTCAATAAGTAAAGTCCTATATTGTGCCTTTGTCCGTAGTCACCTCGAATATGCAAGCCAAATTTGGAATCCATGTTTCGAAGTTCACTCTGACAGATTAGAGCTCATTCAGAAAAAATTCACTAGATTTATCAATTTTAAATTCAAAATACCGCGGCAAGGTTATATTGAGCGCTGTACCCAATTCCATCTTCTGCCCCTCAAAATTCGAAGGAATATTTCGGATATACGTTTCTTGGTGAAAATTGCTCAGTCCAAAATTGACTGTGCTAGTCTCATTGAGAAGCTTCATTTGTATGTTCCCCCTAGTCTTGTACGCCCTAGAAAACTGCTTCATTCACCCTTGACTCGTACAACCTTCAGACGCCACTCATTTTTTGTCAGATCAGTTAATGAATTCAACAAACTTAGCAAGTCGAATTATGTCGACATTGACTTGTTTGTGGATAATCTAGCATCCGTAAATGCGAGTTTAATCAAAGCCTATTTTAATGATAATTAGTTTTCTGATCACAAAATTTTCGTATTATTATCTTTTTCATAAAATAACTACTATTATTTTTTGTATTTCTCTGCCATCTGTGGAGGTTTATAAATAGCTGATCTTAAGCTATCTTTGTAATGGTACTTTGTTAAACTTTAGTTTGTAAGATTTCAGCTGTTAACCCCCCAAATAAAATAAAATAAAATAAGTTTACGCCAGGTCCCTTGCGGGGTAGGCACGCGCCATACAATATATATATATATATATATATATATATATATATATACCAATTTATAATCAAAATAGTAGAGTTGCTGATCCGCGTGACATGTTGTACGATCGAGGATTTTTCTATTTTTTTACGAATCGATAATAATAAATGTATTAAATTACATATTACTTTATTACCAATGATTACTGACAATATCTCAATTAGACTATTTTATAATTGATAGGCATAATAAATCGAACGCTTAGTACTTATTATAATTAAAATAACATCATAATCAATAATATATTACGATTTTTGTACAACTAATGTAATACATAATATAGTGAAAAATTTATAATATTAAGATAAGTTTTCATAAAATTTCTACCGGGCCTGCAATACGCTGTTAGCGCACCCCAGCCGTTGTAAATTGTTCATATTATGAGGTTTCCGTGGGTCCGTCCGTCTAAAATGTATATTTTCGCGGCTAAAAGGCAAAGAGCAAGTTTTTACACAGGTAACAGTCAGTATATTACATTTTTATATAGGCACCTTTCGAAAGTTCCACCTATCCCAATAAATTAACTATCCCATTTTCCCGTATAACAGATATATCATATCCATGCTTGGTTTTGACTCTGTATTTTAAACATATCAGCAAAGGGTCTTGTAATTCTTCCGTGGAAGCGTAAGTCATCCTCCTATCCGTGCAGGAACGGAGAAAGAATACAATATCCTGCGGACGGGCGACATGTTATATGAGGCGACAAAACAACCCACAGCCAGGTGGTAAAAATATACACCCTGGTTGGCGACCACCCCTGGTCTAGAGTATACCGCCATAACAACCTTGAGTGGTGTTTCGGTATTAGTGACCAGGTTAAGAGAGCAGCAGCGCATTTGTAGAACCTTTGGTGTTGCAAATGTCCATTGGCGAGGCGATGGTAACCGCTTTCCATCAAGTGACCCGTCTGCCTGTCTGCTGAACTAATGCAATAAAAAAAGTCAGAGTTACTTTCACATTCATAACTTTAAGTATCAATGATTGATGAAAAAAAACAAAAAGGAAAAGTAAGGGAGTGAAACAGAATTCAATTTTTGGGATCGCTGCACAAAAGTAGACATTGATATCACAAATCAGCACTTCGGGAAGGAAAGGGTGAATTCATTACAATGATTTACGTAACCACGTTTATTCTAGTAAAAAAGAACACGATTCATCTCTATATTTAATTTACATAATTACATAATACACTAGGACATCCCTGCGACTTCATTCACGCTGGACTTGAAATTTCCGCGGGATTACCGGGGCAACAAAAAGCAAGTCATTGTTTTAGTGAAAACTGTGTCGGAGTAAGCTAATTTTACGCACCTGATCAACTTCGAACTGTTCCCGGCAAAATTCCCATGGGATTCCCATGATTAAAATAATCACATGTTGTATAAAATTTTCTATCGATCAGTGAAAAATCAAATTGCAATTATTTGTTTCATCTACCTTGGATTCCCAGGATAAAAATTAGCGCAGATTTTAAATCTAAGAATTTGCTGTTCACCAGCAAAAGCCGCATCGATATCGGCCCCGTAGTTTTTACGTGAATCCCGAATAAACAGACAAGAAATACAAAAAAATATCCTCGTGTTCTCCGTCATTTATATAGTCTATGTTAGTTGTTTTTTGAAGGTATGTTATACTGCTTTAGCATCAATGTGATGATTTTGAATCTTATTCGTATCTTTTTTCGTTCGTATAGAAAATTATTGAAAGGGTCCAAAGAGGCGATGAACATCAACGGTTTTTTGTTATTTGGCTACGAAATGATAATTACAGATATCCCATAACACAAAAATTACTCAATGAATACAAATCCATCATCCACCGCCTACAATTTGCGCTCTCATATATATCTAAAACTTATGACACTTGCACACACTCCGTCCTATTATGATAAATTACTTTACAGTGTATGCTGACAAATTTTTGGAATATGCTACCTCTTACTGTCTGGGAGGCCAAATCCTTACCAAAATTTAGAAATTTACCCACGAATTACTACTTACCCACAAATAAATAATTATGTCTGATTAACACAATACAATCATGCTATTACATTTATTATACTAACTTATGTATTTTGAGATATATCATTGTCTGTTTAAAACTATATGTCTCTGTATACAAGTATGTATTTGTATATTTAATTTTTTAAATTAGATTTCAGTATTTATGTATCTATTGCCTTGTTCCTGCGCCACCTACATCGTTTGATTCAAATTTATTTGATTAGGGTTGCTTGGAAGAGATCGCATTGAGTAACAAGGCCGTGTTTTGTATTGCCTAAAAATATTGTAAGCATGATCTGTTTTTGTAATCGTGTATTTTGGTGTGCAATAGTGTTACCTCTCTCTCTAACCACATTTTTGAGGAAAATTGAACTAAGGGAGCTTCATGACAAACTTGTCCAAAAGAAAAAATACCTACAATTAATTATTACAATGGCGTTTTGATCTGGTCAAAGTGCGATCACACATTACGTACCAAATTCACACCCTAATTTTGGTACGGAATGTGTGATCGCACTTTGATAGGCTCAAAAACAGGCATGTAATCTATTCTAATCTTAAATAATTCTAATATTTTTTAACCTTGTAACCAGTCTTATAAAACTATTCTAAAGTGAAACATTTCATATTTTCACATTTCAAGTATTGTTAATATTGATAGGCAGCGGTAGAAATTATTAAAGAAAACTGGAATATATATTAGCCTAAATAACCGAGACAAATAGACTCAGTAGTCAATTCAATAACTTGCCTACATTATTTAGGCGGCATTTTCTTTGACCTAGACCCTCATCTGAGACGTGTTTTTTCCAATATATAGAGGCCCCAGTCAACTGTATTTGTGTTGTTTACGCTTTAGTTTTCCCAAACAAAGTCATATTAGATACAGATAAAGAATAAAGCATGAACATAAAATGTGACGAGTGATAAAATCTAACCAAATATTTCGTTCTGACACAAGTTTACGATTATTTAAATATGATTGAAAAGATTCAGCCGATATTAAAAAAGTTTTCGTATATCCACACTTCGTTGGGACATTTTGTATTTTTTTCCACTTTTAGAGCTCTGTGACCATTATAGAAAATCAAAATCCTTATACAATCATCATATCTGTTCGTCTGTCTATATATAAAAGATTTTCCTAAAAAGTGTATAGTTTACATAATTTAAAAAAATGGCAAACTGACTCAAATATTTGTGTTGGTCGTCATACATATCATTATGAGATTTTTTATAACGATATTTCGTATTTTCTAGTTAACTTACTAAGTGCGGAGATATTTATGTTAAAAATGTCTTTGTTGTTTCAATTGTACATAGATATACAAGAATCATTTTCAAATATTAAAGTATTATTTTCTCAATAATATGTTCTTCCTACACATTATATACCATATTATATACTAAAATATTTATTGTCAATTGGTAATATATTTACAAGCAATAGCAGGTCTTCCTTTGATGTGAGGAAGTATCATTACTTCGTGTAGCACCGACATTAAAATGTGTAAGGTAATATTTTCCTCAATAAAGTGGGACTATAATTGTACAGAAGTTTATAGAAATCCCATAAAGGTATCAATTTAAACAGATGTTTCGTGAGTATCGACCTTGTGACTCTACGACTGGTATAACTTAGTAACTCAGTAACATAATTGAAAATATGTATAGAATATAATAATTTATTACCAAAAATATATGTACAGTATATGTATATGTCTAATGTTCTCTTTAAAATTCGCAAACCTCTATTAGGACAAATTTTTTTGCAGACAACCCTATATCAACGTGTTTGCAAGAAAATAGCGCTTATGCTGATATTTATTTTTTTCTATTATCATAACAAGTGAAAGTAACTGGCATCGACATACCTGTTTATACCTGGCAACCCATAGTTTGTCCAGGTAAATTATAGACAAACCTACGTTTTGAACCTACGTTTTTGTTTTAAGAAAATTTTATACTGGACTTAAAGTATAAAATTTTCTTATTATCTTGATGTTGCAACATTGAATGAAAAAACATTTTTTTTAAAATAATTAAAAATATTTTGGCCAGGATTTTTTTGACAACCCATTTTTAATCTATTGTCTAATATACTATATTTATAATAAAATAAGTTTTATTCTATTATCAGCTCGGTGAAGGTCGATGTAGGGTCGGATCTTCTACTAGTATATTGCCAAACGCCACGCCACCGCGACACACGTAATTATATTAATACCCGCCTTTACATAACTACAAAGTCATATCCGCTATCGAAGATTTCCGCGTCCAGTTAAATACTCGGACATTCGCCTTAACCACTTAAAACCTTACTGTTGGTGTATCTGCGTCCCTTGCGCCCCGGAGCCCGTGTAGAAAGGACTTTGCCACCTTTATCGGCACGTGAAAAAGCAACGGCAGAAACCTGAACTGTCGTGGGCTGGTGGCTGACTTCAAGGTAAGTGCAAAGTTCTATATTCTCCGGGCACCTGTTCTTAATTGGGGAATAAGGGATGGCCGTACATTGAACACATAACCCCACCCGCGGAGATTGCCTGATTGCGTCCATATATACTATTAGAATATAGCTATAAAACTATACTCTCTGTTCTTTCACCATATCCCAATTAATTGGGGTCGGCACAATGTCTTTTCCTTCCACACTCTTCTATTCTGACATATATCTCCTGTCACACCACAAATCATCATATCATCTTTCACGTAGTCCATCCATCTTTTTTTGGTCTACCTTTACATCTGTACCCATCCATCTTGTAGTTTAACATTATTTTTGTCACGTGACTTTCATCCCTCCCCATTATATGCCCATACCAACTTAGTCTTCTTCTTCTTATCCATTCTCGTAACACCACACATCCATCTCAACATTATCATCTCAGCTGAGTGGAGACGTTTGTGGTTTATCACTTTAGTGGCCCAACATTCGGACCCGTCAAATATGACTGGTCGTATGACAGATTCATATGTTTGACCTATTAATTTCAGTGGCATTAGTTTGTCGCACGTCACACCGGTTACTAGTATAAAACTATACTATACATATGAAAAAACAAAACTTTACTATATTTGGAAAATTTGTTGTTTTTTTTGGAACGAAGTTCCTTATCGCGCGTTGCGGAAGGGGGGCTAGACGGAAAAAATTAAGACCAAAAGTTGTAACGACACTTTTTGCAGTTCGCATTGAACAGTTGTGAATTATTGGTTTTCACGGGAAAACTACTGGACCGATTTGGCTGAAACTTAGTATATATTTTTTTCGGTGCCGAGAATGAACATAGGATACTTTTTATCCCGAAAAAATGGGATATTTTTCGGGATAAAAATATATTGGTCTTTTTGTTTGTTATGCTTTTACGGAAGATCTAATGGACCGATCGGGCTGAAATTCGGTATATAAGTAAATTTTATACCTAGGGTGGACACGGGATACTTTTCATCCCAGATAATGGGATGGATTTTGGGATAGATTTATGTAAAGGTTATCCCAGAAAATATGATAACTTTTTTAGTTGTGATTTGCCATCTTTTTCATTTTGTTTATTTTGGTCAATTTGGTAGTTGTGGTAATTTTGTTAGATTAGTAGATTTTGGTAATTTTGGGCGTTGTGGTAGATACGATTAGTAGTTTTGGTAATTGTGGTAGATTTGTTAGGTAATTGTGATAGTTTTGGTAGTTGTGGTAGTTTTGGTAATTGCGGTAGTTTTGGGCGTTGTGGTAGTTTTAGTAGTTGCGGTAGTTTAGGGCGTTGTGGTAGTTTTGGTAGTTGTGGTAGTTATAATAGTTGTAGTATTATATTATATTTGTTATAATAAAAAAAATATATATTACAATTCCTTCACTAATTAATCGAAAGGAACTTCGTTCCATCCGGGTGTCCCTTGACATCTCTCAAGTTTTTTTTTGTATTTATTAAGCACCGACTTAAAGACATTATAGAATTATTCAGTTTTTTGCTTTTTAGTTACTTTTGAAGTTGGCATTATTTTTTGTTATTGCTTTTTTTCTACTCTTTAGTTACGTAAACACTTGAATTACTTTAGAAAAAATATGTCAGATGTTGTACGTTGTATAATATTCGCGGGTTGCTCTCAGAAGGAGACAATGAGACCTCCCCACCACTCTTTCGAATTAAAAAAAATGAAAAAGAGTCCAATTGATTGAGAAGTCACATAACAAACATACAAAAAATACATACATTCAAATTTGAAACCTACTTACTCGTTTTTGCAGTCGTTTTAAAATCTGGTCTATATGAAAAGGCCTGTGAGTGTAATAAGATATCTAGGAATAATATGTTCCTTACCTTACTTTCTGTTTACTTAATGCTGCGTAGATCTAAAAATAACTACCATTCAAAATTTTTTCATGAAGCGAAGTAGCTCTTGGATATTCAGCTACAAACTTTAGTCTGATTCAGTGTTGACGAAGAGTTCGATGCGTAACGCATACTAATATAGAGTAAATGGATTTTTGTGTTACGTGTACCTTATCCTTGGCACTGTGAGATGACAAAATGAATTTGACATAAATGTCAACTTATGAGAACTAACTGTTACTATAGTACATATTATATTATTAAAGACAGTCGGTCTCTATGATTGAACGGACTAAACCTTTGCCGGCCGAGCTCACTCACAGACGCTTCGGGTTCATTTCCTGGCATGGTAAATTTTGTAAATAAATAAAATAAATTTTAAAGAGAGCAGCAGCGCATTTGTAGTACCGTTCGTGTTGCAAATGTACATAGGCGATGGTAACCGCTTTCCATCAAGTGGGCCGGCTGCCTGTCTGCTGAACTCCTGCAATAAAAAAAAAGGTTTCCGTTATTTACTATGGTCTGGGTGTCTGGGATCGGCTCTAAAGTTGTTATAACACAAGCGTAACTTGCTTAGCCTGGCGATGTACAATGGTGTGTAGGTACCGTGTATGTTGCGGACAGAATCAACCCCCTGACCTCTCCTCCGTAAATCCCGTACCCCCCCCCACGCCCCGTTTACCGCGGATATGTAGCTCGCTCCGTTCGCTCGAGCCTCCGGCAGCTCGAGCATATCGGCTCTGCCTCCCTTAAGGTAGAGACGATGACCTACTCAAGCAAGCAAGCCTCCGGCATCTCGTTTCCGTCAAATATAGACACACAAGGAAGACTAAGAAGACCAGGAAGGTTAAGGAGCATTCAGAAGACTCAACAACCAACAGACTCTCAGTGTGACTACATGGATCGTGTGGACCACCAGTGATTGTGATCGAATCGATACAATTAGTGCTATTTACGTTCAGTGTACCGTACGGGGCTAGTGCTAAGTTGTGTTGGTTAAACTCGAACGTGCCGTTTGATACAGTTGTGCTGATCGCACTGTTGTTGTTGTTGCGCCTATAAATAAATTCATTAAACTTGCTAAGGGGTGTTTCATTTAGAGCGAACCCTGCGCCCCACACCCAACAGTGTATATATGCCGATATCTGCCTAAATTTGAAAATAATTTGGTTTGGTTGTTTGTTTCATTATTCTTCGCAGCTGTGTGAAGAGACTGAATTCATTAAATATTATGATACTTTTTATGCTGGAAAAGGAATAAAAAGTATTTTTTTATGTTTTACCAACTTAGGGTTCTGTAGCTTTTTTGGTTGTATAAGGAGAAATACTGAAGACTATGCAAAAAGTGGTATAAAACGTAGAAAGGCGAATATCCGGGCTCCAAAACGCACTTACCAAGGCTAGTCGGGATTTAAAGCTATGATGATGTCATTTTGGTAAAAAATGGTAACCTCATAACACATCGGGACTTTAAAATTTAATTTCAGAAATGCATCAGGGCAATCGTACCATTTCAAAACCTAGAAAATGCATTCTAAGAAATTCAAAGTTATAAAAACTAATGTGTTTCTTAACGAAGTTTTTTACGTTAAAGGTGGCCTGGAGGGGCTATAACGCTTTTTACTTATATGACAATTTGTGCCAGTTAACGCTAGTGTAAGCTGTGTAATTCGTTCAAATATTTATCAAATAATATAATTACAAAGTACTAAAATTGTTCGTGTAGATTCAATAGCTTATTCTCAAAGAAGAGCAGAATATTCGCTGTCTCTTTTGCTCTCTCTTATTAGAAACCATTAGAATGGCAAAAAAACCGGAATATGCAAATGTCTGGTGACAGCGCCCGAATGTGGCCGAAGAAGGATGGTTACAAGGCACACTAATTTCAAATTAATGTTACTTTAGATCTTAATTTTATCCGTGGAGGAACGGAGAAAGAATACAATTTCCTGCGGCCCGGCGGCCTGTCGTAAGAGGCGACAAAACAACCCACAGCCAGGTGGTAGGGCATTTGCCCGACTGGATGACGACCACCCCTGGTCTAGAATATGCCGCCATAATAACCCTGTGTTGTGTTCCGGTATTAGTGGCCAGGTTCCAGGCTCCCTAAAGAGAGCAGCAGCGCATTCGTAGCACCTTTGGTGTTGCAAATGTCCATAGGCGATGGTAACCACTGTCCATCAAGTGGGCCGTCTGCCTGTCTGCTGATCTCCTACAATAAATAAAAAAATAAAAAAAATATTTGTAAAGCTCAAAATTTTATAAAAAAGTTCGCCTGCATTACGCTTTTTTACGTGACGATTTCTGCCAATTCACTCCACTGTAAGCCGCGTAAAATAATTTCGATTCAAAAACTATATGAACTTGAACAATATGCCATGTCCAAACTATTTATTAAGTTTTAACATGTTTTTTTAGCACAATTCATCGACAAATGTATAGTAGGACAATAAATACAAAAACATTGATTTATAAAATGATGTCAATTGCTTGGTTTTAAAATTGGACTGCTGCTCTATTGATTTAAACTTAAAAATCTTTCCGTCTCCACTGATTTATTTCTTTTTCACATACAACTAGTCTCTATGTAAAATTGTTGTCATATGCAAAATTATGTATAGAGTAAGGCTGTCAGTGGATGAACATAAATAAATATACATGTAGAAATTATAAGCTTTTACTCAATTTTGTTGTTTCCGATAGTCTAACCAGGACCGAGTAGTTTCAAGGATTATTAAGGGCTCTGTCCCCTGAGGCAGTAAAAAAATATACGAGTAACATTGTTTATCATACAATTTCGGACCAAAATGCTTGTATTAATACCGCGTACTTGAAAAATAACCAAAGGCTAAAAAAATATGATATTATGTCGGCAACTGAAATACCTTAGGCAATTTTAAATCAAATTGCTATGGGATGCCTTTCAGACAGATAAAAACATTTGTATTATGAAATAACATTGGGTATTTGACCGACCTTTCAATAAATTCTAAAACAATACGCAAAAAAAATTGCGCGCGTTTATATACCTTACAATCATTTTACTTTCCAAATTTAGTCATAGAAATAATGCTCTAGTGTAATATAAATAATTTCAATTAAAGTTTGACCAATAATTAGTTAGCTATTTCACTCGTTCGACCTATGATGTCACCTATACAAATACAAGGAGGTTGTGTCATCTTGTATGATTATAAAAAGTATCTCAAATACCCAATTTAATAAACGTCTTACTGCTGGGCTGGAGTCTTTTCACTTCTGAAGTACTATAGCTATTTTCAAAATTAGAACTCTTATGAAATTATCGTGTTTGTAGTTCTGTCTTTGTATGTATAATACGGCCGGCGTAACTTGGCGAATATGAATATAGGCTCTGCGAACTTTAGCGCATGTAAACTCGTGAAGAAAATACAGTGACCAACTAGTACAAAGTAATGAAAAAATACAGGGATGGAGGGCGACCAATTGTATTCACTGACGAGTCGTATGCCCACTCATCACACGAGTGTAAATGCTCTAAAGTTGGCAGAGCCTATGATCACATTTGCCAAGTTACGCCGGCCGTATTATAGTTTCGTTCGTTTACATGTTTGCTTCATGGATATACGCCGCTATAAAACACTCTAATATTGCGAAGAAAAAAATAAAGATTTTAGGAGTGGCTTTTTAGACTAATTAACTTTGGATCGGTGTACTGGAAGATTCCCGAGTAATTAAGCTCATAAAATACTTTCAACGAAAATTGCTTTGACAAAAATAAGTTGCTTTTTATAAGTGTATTTTTTTAAAATAAATATCAGATTTTAAAAAACGTACAGGTATTCGTTGCAACGTGTAATGCCTTCATTATAAAAATACATATGCAAATAATTAACTTTATTGTCTGTAATTGTGTACAAAAAACATACACCCACACACATGTATGTGCTTCTAAGTTAAAATAGATTACGTTTTAACGGTTTTAAGCGCGTAAGTTGTTTCTTTGATTTTTACTCATTGCCACTTAACATTTGTCTTTAAAACGTAGTTTTATTATATGTACTAGTTGCGAAAATTTAAGAATATACATACTAAGATAAACTTCTCTGTTATTTTATGCGAGTATAAAGCGTTATTTTAACTAATAACATGACTAACTTAATGTTTGCATCGGCTCCTTTAGTGTTGCAGATGTCCATGGGCGACGGTAGCCACTTGCCATAAAGTGGACCCGTCTGCTGGTTTGCCTAGAAGCAAACATTAAAAAAAATATGAAGCCTAGGTCATTGAAGGCAAAGGCTGAATGTTCCTAGCAGGCTGACTACGTTACTAGATTAAAATTTGTTCCTTTTTAAACTTGACATCAATAATTATTTTAATAATGAAATATGTTGACGTAAAATGTGACATATAGAAAAACAAAGCGGTGCATTGTCTGTAGAAAATAATTAATGAGATTGAAACCATATGGCATTACGGTTCAATGTATTGTATTGAGAACAATCAACTCGTGAATTCTAATAGATACGTAGTAGTTACAATAGCAAACATATGTTTTTGACGTCAAATAAAAAAAAAATGCCAATAGTAATAATTGAATAAAGGATTGGTTATTTTTATTACTGTCAGTTTGCTAATAAGATAATTTTTATACCCATACAAACTTAAAATAATGGTCTTCATAACTATAAGACATTTCATGATCCAGGTGGGACTAAGACGCACATATAATAACGGAGTTGAAAAGGAGTGTAAATATTCTCGCTTTAATTATTCAATAATTTTAGACACACTTGACTTTTAGAAATATGTGCCAAATATCATATATTTTCCATACTATCATTCTAGGCTAAGAAAATCACGTGTAACACACACCGACGCCGATATCTACAATATTATACAATTCTAAACATGCCGTGTGTTTACATTACAGATGTTAGAAAAAAATATATAGACTAAATAAATGACGAAGAACGTGATGCAGTTTTTTAGGTTTCTTGTCTGTTTGTTTCTTTGGGATCCTTGGGATCTTTGGGATCTAAAAACTACAAAGCTAATTTGGATGTGGTTTACGCTGATCGACAGAAAATTCTTAGACTTAAAATCTACCTTACTTTTTAATCTGGGAATTTGCCTAGGAATGGTTTAAAATGGGCAGATTGAAAAAAGAATTATAATTCCATTGCGATTTTTTTACTAAGCCTAAGCAAATTTTATGTCACAAAATGTGTGATAATTTTTATCCCGGGAATCTTGCGGGAATTTTTCTGCGGGTGTTTTAAATTTGAAAATCGCTAGTATACTTATATAAAAATAAGCTGTTCTCGACCTGATTGACACTAAAACAATATACTTAGACGTTTTAGATTTCCTGGGGTTTCCTAACTTCGAAATCACATGAGTACACACATTTTAAAAAGGAAAAATCTAATTATTTCAACTTATTGATTTGCTGAAAAGACTAATTCAAAATTATTAGTTTCCCAAAGTTTTCTGCAGTCATACTGTTTTTCTGTTTTTAATAGTTGTCACATTTAGATCTAAAATTAGCTGTATAATAGAGGTACCAGCAGACGTTGTTCTGCCCTGAAAAAATAAAAATCTAGGACCCGTCCCAGCGCCACCTACCGGTTCCAAATGTGAATTTAAATTATAAAGTCGTAATCATTTCATCGCTAATATATGTGTTGAAAAACACTGTGCAGCAAAAAGGTGATCAAATTTAATATAAAACACACTAATAAGACCATCAATCGACTGTGATATGCCGACAATAAGTGAATGCACACATGCCTGCCACAAAGCGCAATTTATTAGTTTCCCACATTTGAACTTCTTTTTTCTACTTTGTGTTTATGAAATTCGTAATTAGAAAACAGTCCATTGTGTATTCACATCTTTTAGGGGAGGTGTTTCGAATTGATTCAAATAAATCCGATTTATGCGGGCTGTTTGTACGTTGCGTCCACTTATATTTGTACCTATGTTATACGTGTTTGTATAGTTCTAATATATTCTATAGTAATTAAAACGGCATTTTAATCCGAGTTCCACAGTCGTAACAATATCAAAATCAAAAGATACTATATAATTTCTTGGAAAACTTTTGAAATAATCTAGTGATGATGTAACTCTTTCATTAGCTGCGGGCTGATAAAATGTATTTTTCTGATATCATGTGGGTCTGTAACACATTCTCTCATTGCGTATGCATAAATGATACCTGTGTCGAATATTTACGCTGTTGCTACGTGGTTAATTACTGGAGTACTTTTACTCTGTTTTGTTTCACGTTTAACTTGATAGTATGAAGGCAATAGTATCTGAGTTGACTCTTTTAATAGAGAAAAACTAGCTGACAATTTAAAATCCATTTAAAAGTAGCCAATGTTTTGGGCACCTTACCCATGAACTTCGATAACCTAGGCTCAGTATTTTACTTAAAGTCTTAAGGAGTTACAGGAGGATTACGATTTCTTCATTGTATTAATTTAAAATAATGTATATTTTGAAGTAAGTAAACATTAAAATTGCGTTTTGATAAATTTAAAATATTTTTATATATGATTTGATATAAGATACCTTTTCACCTGGCTTTACTAGAGGAAATTTAAAATCTGTATTTCACAAAAATATCTCATTATTCAATATGAAAAGTAGGTACTTTACTTCATCCCAGTATTGTAAAGTAGTAATACCGCATTATATTATATGCTGATGTTTCACAAAGTTTTAAAATAATCACCAACACAATAAATGTATGTAAATATGAGTTGTAGTTATTTATTTTAATGTAATCAAAACCTAACCTTTGTTTAGTCGGAATAAACATTTATACGATCGAGTGAAAAGTACTGACAGCTTAGTAACTAAGTCATTCATCACATGTCTATGCAGACAACATAGGTTTCATCCCTGGCTAAGGCCAGTTAGGTAGTTTACGTAATCTATTATATCTATTACAATATTGTAGCAACTGATGGTGGAACGATCTAGTTGACTTAACAAATGTAGAAGATTATGCAATAAAAAGACAAGGACAGATACTTTTTAGAAAAGGATAGATGGTGAGCAAAACAATAACGAAATGAAGATCGAAATTCTAGAATATAAGGTTCAAGAAGGGAAAAAACACAGATAGGGGATAGAAGGGATAGAAAGTAAATAAAAGAATAACGAAAAGAAGATCGGAATGGTTTCCAGAAGATTCTTCCGGGTACCATATACGCAGCGCAACAAAGCGGGTAATTCAGTTGAAAGCAGCAAAGCGACAAGCGCGATACGAGAGAGTTGGAAGAAGAGTTAAATCGAAGACAGTGACAAGTTTTTTATTGGAGAGTTAAGTGAGAAGTTTAGTGGGCAGTGCAGTGAAGGAGAAGTTTAGCGTAGTTTAAGAGGCGAGCTACGCGTGGTAAATTCGGAGGTGAACACTGCAGTAGCTGGAGGTGGTCTACGCAAATCGGCGAAGGTATTGTCAGTGTATGTAGTATAACACCTCATCGTCGGGGTAGAGCGTCGTTAGTTGTGCGTGAAGGGTCAACCCTGCAGAGAATAATCACGTACGGCTGTGTAAGTCAGTAGAAAATAAAACTGGTATTTATTTCCAATCCTAAGTGCGTACCCCCGCTAGCACGTAACACTATATATTGTCTACGACATTACATGATGAGTCATTTCAAGCGATTCACGGTCAGGTTCATCAATAAAATTTATTCCAAAATACTGATAGTCGACTCAGCCGCTTTGATCCATACGGAATGGATTTTAGTTCAGATTGTATGATAGATAACCAAGCTTTCTTTCATACTATTACTCTCACGTAACAATATCATATGATCTGATAGTCGAAGCAAGAACTTGGGAAAGTTTCAAATCAAATTTATTGATTTGTTAAGCAGGCCAATCTACCGGGGACCATGATATCGAGCTACCGTGTGTTTCCCAAATAATGGATAACCCTGCTAAGGGACGATTATAGGCTGATCATATTTTTAGGATTAATGTAATATTATATAGATGGAAGCGAAAATTATCTAGTTTCTGAAAGTATTTTAAGACTTGATATTTATAATAATAGTAATTGAGTTTATCAATCAATCAATATCTACATAATTATATGGTACTACACTTCGATTCAATACTCCATCGTTTGTTTGAGTCTAGGCCATATCTTTACATCGTGATCGGGTAAACTTTTGTTTTGCTCTGGCGCTTCGGTACTAAGAATAGGTAATATATTCAACGACATTACCCTATGTGACGTGTAATCATACGTATAATATCAATCGGAGCGCGAGCGAAATAGGATTTTCGATATGTCATGACCGGTAATGAGCGATGAATGAAAGTGAAATAGGTATCATTTATACAATTGTGAAAATTATGAATGTTTTTCTTATAAATTTGTTTTTTTTTTATTACAGCTAAAATACAACCGGTTATAAGAGGTTTATGAAAAAAAGTTGTTCGATGTCGAGTATTTATTTATTCTACTAATGACCTTAAAAACCATACAATGCCTTCCATAGTTTAGCGTGTTGGTTGTTTAAAAAAAACTGCACAATAATTGGCCAAGTCTAACAAATTTTGTTTAAAACTTCTTAATCTGTCTACTGATACTAATATTATAAAGAGTTTAACGTTTGTGAGTTCGTTAGTATGAAGTAATCTATCGAATTAATGAACCGATTTTGAAAATTCTTTCTTCAGTAGAAAGTTACATTATTCCTGCGTCATAGGGGACATAATAATTAATTGTGTTTTATAATATAATATAAAATGTATGACGCCCAGCAAAGTGAGCATCAATCAGCTAGTATTTAATATTTATATATTACTAGCTGCCTCGGCAGAAGTCGTCCTGCCCAGAAAAGCTTCAACAGCAGCGCCACCTTCCAGGTCCAATTGTGAACCATTTCAGTAACTTTCTTTGGCTCATGCACAACAACTTTGCTAAAGATCATCACATGATCAAATGTGTACTTTACGATTCTATAAAGGACATACATACAAACATTCATTTTTATATGTAAAGATGGGAGTTTGTACTGGAATAGATTGAAAAAATATCGATGAAGAAATTAGGTACATTATTACATGTTCAAGAATATGCCAGTATGGTATTTTGGCTGATTAATAGCGCCTAATCAAATACAACAAATAGTGCTAAAATAATATGAAAGTAACTATGTCTGCTTGTTACGCTATCACGGAAAAACTACTGGACCGATTTGACTGAAACTCAGTATTATATGTACTGAGGATGAACATAGGATACGTTTCATCCCGGATAATGGGATAGGTTTATGTATCCCAGAAAGTAGGACAGGTTTTTTGTGATTTGTCATTTTGATAGTTTTGCCCATTTTGGTAATTGTTGCAATTTTAGTCATTTGGATCATATCGGTTTTGCTATAATTTTGTACATAAATGTAGTTTTGATACCAAAAATGGGCATAAATACTTTTCATCCCAGGAGACTGGATAGTTTGCGATATAGAATGAATTAAACCTTTCGGAGGCAAAAAGAAGTAACATAAATATTGAATGATATGATGATGATGAATATAACCTTTATTAATGCTCTTTAAACAAGAGGCGCGGACTAGGAAAAACTAGTGTGCAATACATTTTATCCAATATACGTAAATCAAGTATCGCTATGCTTATTCTTGGTTACTTAAAACCTACTGTGTCAATTTTCATACATTTTTGATGTAAGTACCATCTGTATGACATAATCACTTATGTAAGTCCGTACGGTAAAAATATAAAGTTCTTTGTCCCATATTCGTAAGATCCGATATTTAGTAGGCTTTTAATTATATAGTAATTGCTATTATGGCTTTGCGTATCAATTAAAGAAGTGACGGTGTTTTTTAATGAATTTTAATTAAACCTTTTTAATTTAGGTAAGTAGATGAAATGACGTAAGTTACCACGGTCTTATCAGTCGATGCAGCTAAATGGATACGATTCCAGTGATTTATATTGAGTGATAATTCAATATTGGATATATTTGCGTATCGTTTCCTTATCCATCACGTTTGTTCAATCGAGGAAATTTCGATTTGCGTCCAAAAAAGACGTAAATGATGTCTCAATGTAGCTACGTAGGTATAAATCTCCATTTTTCAACTTCTTACATATGAAAGAAAAACTCACGGCACTAAATTTTGTCACTTGTACAATCGGGGAATAAAAATATTCGTCACCATAAACACGACTCTTGCTTGTACAAATACAAAAACACTACTGTCAACATTTTAATACATGTTGCGTTTATAACATAATATGGAAACCTGAAAAAATAAAATTGCAATGTTGACAATGGCAGACGCTGCGATTAACAATAACAAACTAAGAAGATATAATCACTACGCTTAACATAAATATTAAAGCCAATGTGAAAGTTTTATATGTCTAAACAATCTTCTAAGACAAGATACAAAATCAAAAAACTTTGATCTAAATAATTTTAAACTTTATTGTCAAATAGTCAAACGTAATTTTCCGTGGAACAGTCTGTTCTGTGACTTAGTTTATAAAAGTAACATGTGCTCGCAGAACGTTAAATAAGTCGATTTGAAAACTGGCGAACATTTTCATACTACGACTGTGCATAAAATATCCCACGTATTCTTGGTTCTTCAATGGTTTCTTTAACATCACTTGCGCAAAGTATTTATCCGTATCCCGCGAAAATTATTCTAGTATGCACATCCTTGAAACTACTTATGAAATTTTTCGTAGCAGTCAATTTAATTTGATGAGAGTGAAAATTGAGCAAATAATTATTCAATTAAGTAATTTTTTGATTCGTAGTAATTGTAAATACAATTAAAATTAAATTGAAGTGTTTACCTGTGATTTTAAATTTAAATAAAAACTGCTACGTTTTGTCTATCATACTATCGGCAAGTTTACCTCGATTCCGAAACGGCTGAATGGAGTTAAATGGAAATTTCTAAATTTATGTGTTTCTATTCAAA
Organism: Dendrolimus punctatus; assembly: GCA_012273795.1. Classification (NCBI taxonomy): domain Eukaryota; kingdom Metazoa; phylum Arthropoda; class Insecta; order Lepidoptera; family Lasiocampidae; genus Dendrolimus; species Dendrolimus punctatus. The sequence continues at coordinate 2,901,888 of CM022541.1, forward strand.
TTGAGTAGACTAGAATAGACGAGCGTGCATGACAAGAACTATGAATGTCAAAGAAGCAAGTGAGGTGTGTAAGAATAAGCCTGAATGGCGCTCTGTTGTTCGTGCCTACCCCGCAAGGGACCTGGCGTGAAGTTATGTATGTATGTATGTATTTATTCTGTTTATCTATAAAAAACGAAACATTTACTTATGAAATAAATAGTAAAAAGTAATATAAATTCATTTTCCTTATAACAGCACGAAGTTCATTGTTATAACATATTCGATCCAAATTATATTATGTAACGCTTCGTTCGCAGTCAGAACATGACTGACGCAGTTCCTGACTGAACGACTCTCATCCATTTGTAAATCAGACATGGCCTAGACTGGTTCTTAAATTTGTTAAATAATCAGTTTAGTGGTTTCTTAGAATTCGCATGAAATACCAACAGAGATAAGAAGGTTTTATGATGTCTTATGGCGGCATGAACAAAGAGATTGGCATAAATAATCAGATTCAAAGAGGTAATAAAACACCTGTAACAGATCGGCTTGCGACAATATTTTGATTCAATTTTAATTAATTCGTGCCTACCCCGCAAGGGACCTGGCGTGAAGTTATGTATGTATGTAAGTTTAATTAATTTTAAATAACTAAACAGTCTACCGAACAATTATATTGTACTTAGAGAAATGGGTTTCCTCCGTCCTTAAAACTTTGAACTGTCTGCAAGAACTGGCCTTTTGCGATTACGTCACTGTCGTGTTATCGTTAACCAAGCCTTAATTTAGTGTTGGTCATAGTTCGGATGGTTTAGTTTATAATTTAATCTGTTATCATTGTTGCCTTAGAAATCATGGGATTTTCTACTCCCAGAACACATATAGGTATTCCAAGCTATATTTGTTGAAGTGATAACTTCTTATGGGAAGGTAAACTGCTTCGTTACGTAACGCGTTACGGCGCCAGTCTGACTTCCCTTACTCTCACGCAAGTTGTCACTTCTGACGGACATCCCGAGACGCACACGTTTGTTTGGTAAATTTTTTTTTACAAAGTTTCACCGAGCTCCATTTAGCCGTTTCGTTGCCTATTGGTACCCAATAACAACTTTTGACGGCCACATTTCATATTTAAAGTGCGCAACAAGATTCAATTATAAAATATCGGAAAACATACTTTTTTTCGTATATTTTAAAAGGTATTGTGAAATATTCCAAATTCATCGCGGGTCTTGACACAAAACTTCGTTCCGATCCTATGTATGGTTTTCAATCTAAGTCAAAACAAAATGATAAACTAGCAGCATCTTTAGAAAACATATTTTATCATATATTAGGTGCCATATTTAGAATTTATCTCTATAGATTTGCATTGAATAGATTATGAAAAGATTTAACGATCTCGATGAAAATCTTGGGAACTAAAAGGGATATTTTAATTTAAACTTTTTATTATGTTTTATAATTCGACATCTTGCAGCGTTCAGAAGACAAGACACAGCTGCTTCGTAACATTAGTAAAATTCATTTTAACAATTACATATACATAACACAAGTTATATAAAGTACTTTGTGGCCTAGTGGTAAAGCTAATCTCTGACCCGCATAGTCAACTTGTACACAAAGGCCTCGGTTTAATTCCTGATAGAGAAAACTTTGTAAACTTACTTAACGAACGGAGCTCGCATTACGTGTACGAAAAGAAAGAAATAACAAATACAGATAAGCAAACATAAAAACTTTGTTCTTATTCAAATGAATATTAAGTCCTACTGAATTTTAAGCAATGTATTTGCCTACATTATCGTACTTCCGAATGTCGCATCTTACGAAAATATTAATCGCGAAGTGACTTATTTCCTTGTATCTATTCACTGAATCAGCGATATTCCTGCCACGGTTTGTCTAAACGAGATCGCTTTTTAGCGATAGGACCTCTCTTTGTATACTATTAAAATAATAATAGTTTGTATTTTTTATGGTATACACAAAGAGTTACCCTATCTGTATTTCATATTGTTTCTTTGAACTTCTCTCTACTCAATTTCTATTTGTAATAACGCCGGTATTTGGACGCAAAAGTTCTAGATTTAATTTCTGGGAAAGTAAATTTAAGAAGCAAAGTTTTCGTTTTTCATTCTCTTTGTTGGTGTCTGAAATCAATCCACGAGTTACCGTCAGGCTTTTATTGTACCTATTAATAAGTATAAATTTCATGGGGCGTTAAATTTAGTATTAAAGTGGGGATGTGTGATGATGATGAGATAGATGATGGTTGCGGCCGATAAGCGGTGCACGGGTCAATGAAAGATATTTTGCATCGTACACTTTTAATCACACACTCTGAGGGCCTTTCTTATTGTCGTTAAGAAAGGATTAGCCATCCCTTAAATAAGAGACTCTTAAGCCCCTAATCAATGGCTGTTCCAAAAAAACTTGCCATCTAAAACGACGCGATATTTTGCTTGACACAGATTAATATTTGTTTCGCACTTACGTGCTTGCTTCTAATGTTGGCACTAATGTCGGTATGGTTGTCACAGCCAAAAAAATAAATTATAGCGTTATCGTAAACTTTCCTATGAAATATATATCAGTTTGAATTGTGTAAAAATATATTTAACTTTTTTACTATTTAATAATAATCTTACTTTACTAGGCTTTGCTTGCCTTAACTAGCCGGCACGGAGTGGAGATCGCTAGAGCTAAGACTCAAACTCCAAGGGTGGAAGTGATAAAAGGCCTCACGTCAGAAGTAGCTTCGGTGAACCTGCAGCCCACCTCTCTACACCCCTTAGCCACTCACACCCATGTTGCCCCTGTCTTTTATGGCATTTTTGGGGCCCATGCAGGGAGTGGCGAGTCACTGTCTGCCCATTTTTCCATGTTCCCTAAACATTGCGACGGGCAGACGCCAAAATCCCCATATTCCCAGAGTCCTAGTACCACTAACAGTTCACCTCAATAGCCCGGTACTTTCTCTTCTCATTTCCCACAATAGTCCTACACTGGCCGGGGCTTGTCCTTGGGTGCATTGTGTGGTGTAGACAGGGATAATTGCCGCTCAGTGTCACGCCACATTTAGATTAAATTTGTCAAGGGGCCTCTACGTGTTGACCTCCCCATGGCCCCACGCAAGCCCTCCAAAAGTCCGGGTCATTTTTATGGCCCGTGGTCTTGAAAGACATACAGATAATCTTACTCGTATACTCAGATGTTTATTCTCTGTTTACTTTTTTTTACCGACCCATTTAAAGTTAGCTCGCTCCGGATCCCAAACGTAAGCTAGAATGTGAATGTGATATAGGCAGATGATTTTAAAACAATTTTTGTTATAGGTACTTATGAAAATATTATATTCTCCACTTTAGACTGAAGCATACAAACATCTAAACACATTTTTCGTCGAAGATAATATTCTTCTAAAAGGTCATGATACATTTGAAAGATGCTGAATAATATAAAAGGTTAAGAGCAATGTTCGTGAATATGATAGGTATATGAAGATTAACATTTTCACTTTTTGCTTAAATGAATGTTTACGTTTGATAAAAGCAAGAGAGAATATTTTTGTATGTGAATTAAATTAAAAAAATAGATATTTATGTTCAAAAGTCGTGCATTTTATCACATGAATGTCGACGTAAAAGCATTCTGTTTTCTTATTTATGGAGTCGTTTATTATTATAAATTGCTTCACATCTAACTTTCGGGAGGCAAACAGTCTAGTAAAGGTAAAGAAATGAGTTAGGTCCTCGTTGAAGTTATAGATATACCTAATACAGAAAATATTTTGTTCTTTGCCACTTTGCCACAAATATATATTCACCCAAAATATATAGTTATTTATAACCATAAATAAAAGTAAATAGCACATTTATTATTTTAAATCGAAGCCGGAAATACTATATAATATATAGAAATACTATACTATACGTGATATTAAAAGCAAGTTTAAGAATTATTATATGTATGTCTATCTGAAAGTTTGTATTGAATAGCGTCTGAAACAGTCAAAATTTTTAATTATTCAAACAGGAAATTTGTCATAAATTTAAGTGTATATTTCAATTCGATACTTTGTAGGGATCAGAAGATTTGGGGCCTTACTTATAATCGTTTCTTGAATTTAAAGAAACTGCTCAGCAACTGATTAGTGAAAATCTTACCCACAAACTCTTCTTTAGTCGAATATTTTGGGTACAAACTACGTTAATCATTCGGATTTCATTTATTTGTGCTCCTCTTGGATAAACAACAGGGATTGCACGTTTATAAGGTAAGAAAAAGATATTCATTAATTAGGGTCTGATTCTAATTCCTTTACTTAAGAGGTGCGTAATCGTTTCTTAACAAGATTATTATAAGTAAAGCCCACATAGTTTAAATTCGCCAATGAACTAGCCACAGCCAGTTGGTATTAAAGATGGAAGTAACAGTTTTGTAAAGAAATATTTATAATAAAACTACGTTTTACCAGTTTTAGGAGCGGTAACTTATTTGATTTTTATTACTCAGACGTTTCGACCACTTGTCAGTAGCCGTGATAGCGGAAGACAAAGATCTAAGTGTTACTCAATAAAAGATAAAAAAATTGACTAACCAACTTGATTGGCAATTTCTTTTTATTTTACCCCCCACCTATTTTAATATTACATAAAATTATTAGAGCCAGGGATGTTTGCTGAAAAATTTCTTGCGCCGCTTCTTCTCTTCAAGCCACAACATGCTGTAAAACGGTGGTAAATAGATTAGGCTCCCATAGAGTAAATAATAACCATAAACAAAATTAAAACTAAATTATTAAAGTGAACAATTTGGCGGTAGGCTAAATAAAACATTAATAATATTCATCGACACCTGACTTCTTTGTCTTCCGTGATCACGGTTACTGACAAGTAGCCGAAACGTTGGAATAATAAAAATCAAACAAATTACCGAGCTTAAAATCGTTAAAACGTAGTTTTATTATGTATACTCGCCCCGAAAACTTATGAAAGAATGATATTAAGAAATATTAATGCTGGTCGGTGCCATTTGATGAAAATCGATTATTAGATATAAATTCAAATCCAAAAACTACCTATTTATATTATAATAATGATTAAAATAAAGGTGCTCTCTCACCGGGAACATTCACCTGTAATGTACTACAGATCCGAACATTAGATCAGCTAAGGAGGAGAACCTAGCATTACAGTACGCAATCTATAATGTTACAGATTCGAGCATTACATCGGTGAAGGAGGAGGATCACGCATTACAGTGTGTGATACAATGATACAATCTGTAATATTTTGATACAACTTGTCACACAAAGACCGCTTCGTCTGACATTGTGTGTTTCGTTACAGGCGAATGCTCGTAATTCAGGGAGGTAATATTGCTGTAACGTAATGCTCAAAATTGAATCATAAATGTTATAATACACTCAAATGCAGAATTAACATGAATACGGTGATAATAATAACTCATGAAGTCCCGCTGTTAGATTCGGGCTTGGCCATTTTTTGGAGGAAGGGACATTATGCTCGCCATGCTTGTCCAAGGCGCATTATAGGGTTTGACACAGCGGTTACCTTGACATGTATGTTACATATCTCGGGCTTCAAGCCAGAGGGGCGTATAAGCCAACTTTTCAGGAGATACAAAAAACTTTTTTTTCAATGTATCTTTATAACTGAAAATTTGCATGTGTCTATGAATGAATGAATGAATAACTTTATTGCACATAAAATTACAGTACAATGGGCGGTCTTGTCGCCAAAGGCGATATCCTCCAGACTACCCTATACAATTGGAATCCGACTACATTATTTATTTAATGACTTTTATAATAATTATTAAATGGAAAATTTCATTGTGTTATTTGTATCGTCATAGTTATATAATTAAATTTATCATTATTATCGTCTTCATCTACTTATTACCATTACACCAATAAATTATTTATTTTTATATATGTCACTGTACATTACTACATTTAATTTTTATGAAAGTACTTCCTTGATTACGTGAAACGCTCTTTTTTTAATTAACCTACTATTAAGAAAAAAACAGAGGTGGTGTATCGATAAAAATATAAATGATAGACAAAATAAAAAAAAAACGCACTTTTTATACGCCCCTCTGGCTTGAAGCCCGCGATATATATTTTCTTTCATCGTTAGCACGTGGTAATTGTAATAATACGCAGATCAAGGCAGAAAACTCTGCAAGTGGTATGAGCTACTCGGCTGGGATTTGTGCCTTCAGAGCTTTACCATTAACCTATATATTTAAGTACTTCCCAAACTACGCCTCTCATCCGATGTGATATTATATTATGAAAATTAACTATGATCAAAACGTTTCCAAGTTGAAATATTCGCTCTCAAATATGTAATATGCCTTTGTTTCATATTATTTGATCGCTAATGGATATGTGTGTAGCACCCGTCTCATAAAGCAGTTTCTCGTTTTCATATTACTTAAAGTACAACATGTATAGTCTTTGTAGGATGTAGATTACAAAACGACTTTGAGACACTCAATTTCGTGGCGACATTGTAAGTAGTTTAATATTACATTTAGAAAAAGAAATGTATATTTGTATATATGAGATTAGATTTGGGAAACAATTTAAAAGAGATCACAAGGTTATTAATAAAAAGCCCTATACGCGACATTAAATATTGTTAGTATGAAAGTTTATTTTCTGTTATTGGTAGTGCTATATACGTGAATTTGTTTGTTGTGGTGCGGAGCTTGGAAAAACGCGGCATGTTAGTTATGGAATCTGTTGGATACCAGTAATAGTTTCAAATAGTAATAGTTTCATTAGATATTAATATTCATTTAGTCTTTTAAATACAAAAAATGTGTGTTAAAATTACTTACTGTTTTATTTTCTAAATTTTGAATAGAGCCGTTTCGGAGTCTACTAGAGAGAAACTTTCAAACCGACACACTAGCAAAAGTTCTAAAAATAATTATTTATCGTTAGACATCATTTAAATGGTAGTTTTTACTTATATTAATTTCATTGACATTAAATTTATAAGCTGATAATCTATCTTTATTTATGGTATAAGACAAATAGTTTATAATTATATCTATTATAGTATATTTCTACATTTAGGTTACATTTTTAAAATCTATTATTTATTTATTTTTATATATCAGTTTTCAACCGGTAAAGCGTAATGAAGTAAGTAAGTTTACTATTGTACCACCACCTTGTAGTATCTTTCCCTCCATATGTGTATTCATATATGGAGGGGAAGGTGCTTCCTCACAGCAAGCATTCGTCTGTAATGTAACGTTACATATCCGAATAACATCATTGAAGGAGAATAACCGAGCTTTATCGTGTGATGATATTCGAGCATTACATGGGCGAGGGAAGAACCAAGCATTACAGTACGAAACCTGTAATGATAAAATCTGTAATATTTTCGTGCCTACCCCGCAAGGGACCTGGCGTGAAGTTATGTATGTATGTATGTATGTAACTTGTAACACAACGACCGCTTCATCTGACATTGTGGAATAAACTAAATGTTTAAAATGGGATTTTAAATATTTCGTTACAGGCGAATGCTCGTCAGTCAGAGAGGTAGTATTGAAATGTAATGCTCCAAATAGAATCATAAATTACATTAGAGGCGAATGCTCGCGGTGAGGGAGCACCTTAAAAGCAATGTCAAAACACATCTTCTAAATAACTTCTGAATTATAAAAAAAAACCTTTTATATTGGTGATTAAATTTAAACTGTTCGAAATAAAAAAACTTTCAAGTTGAATCGCAAAAATCTTCAAATTGTCAAGGTTTGCCTCAAAGTAAACAAGACAAATTAAAAACTGTTGACTTTGGAAATTAGTCACTTTTACAAATCCATTTAAATTTCCAAATTTCATTTTAATTTGTATAACTTGCTATATTGATCTGAATTGTACTGTTTACTTAGTTCTTGGTTCTACCAAGCCAATGTACCTATTATAAAATTATAAAATCTATCCACGATTCATATCTTCATCTGATTTGTATATTATTATAAGATGCAGGTATATTCAGTGGGTAGTTGCATTACCTATTTTATAGATTTCGGAATGCGGATAGTTTTCTGAATGAACACAGTAGATATGTATCAAAGTCAAATTTTATTAACAAACTAGGGTTTCATAAGGTCATGAGAAAGAAATAAACCTTCAAATAAGTTAACTCTGGGATTATTTACATTTGTACATTTATTATATTTATAGAAGAATTATAAACATATTCAGATATAACCTATACTTCACAACAATTCTTCACGTTTAATATTAATGTGTACTATGTTACTCAGTTAAATCTACACGGTATATCAATACGTATAAATTGTAAAATAACTTAACTAAACACTTAAAAATAAACTAAATTAATATAAATCGCTGCCAGAGGGAAGCGTGCCCAGAAGGCTGTATTGTCACGCTGCATGGCAATGCTGATTCGTTGCGCAAAATAGGAACCAGCCTTCTGATCACGGGAGGTATCAAAGAGTTTCTTACAAATTTCTTTGAAGAAACCCTTTGCCGATGGACCCCACGGACCTAAAGTTTCAAGTCCAAACGGCACAAATATGTAACCCATGTTAACTCTTATATATTAAGTAACGTTAGGTATTCTTACGTTAAGCAATAACATTTTGTAGTGCACAATGAAAACTATGGCCAAAGAAAAAAATAGTCAATTTTTTTGTATGCTGAGTAGTATTTTCGACTGTTGCCTACGCGGAATTGAGCAAGGCAGTTCATACTCTGCTGTATATGCTGCATACTCAGACACATAGGTCGTAATATTTTGATAAGTAAATCTAATCATTTCTGGTGATCTGCACTTGTTGTTTGTTATTTTATTAGTCAAGTATTACGTAATGTTTAAGAATAATGCATGATATAAAGTATGTACATGTTTGCAGTAGTACCAATAACAAACAACTCAAGATTTTTATTCCAATAATAACAAACCAGGTTAAAAACAGGTGTGCTACAAAAACAAACAGATCACTTTGGTATGCTACTGTGTGTTGCATCATCAGCAAAGAAGGAATACGGAGTAGAAAGAACGGGAGGTCAGTAACATATAGAGAAATATATCTAGGATAGACTAAAGATTATTTTTGTCTCTAGATTTTTGACGCTTTATTATTTTAAAGCCGCCACGTTACCTATTAAATATTTTAAGTGTTTTGGTGACAAATATATTTTAAATTTAAAAAAGTCAAAATTAACTAAATACTGACAAATAGTGCCATCTAACCATATATGGTTTAGAAGTTTTTCGAAACATCCTTTTTTATAGGCATTGTCATATCATTGTTATTCTTCTATGTATGCTTCCCACGCTCTTTACGCACCTCCCACACATGATATGTTATGCAGAAATGACAATGTCCTATCATTGATTAGTGCTGATTAATTACAAATCATTACTCGTGGGCAGATCACACAACAATTACTAAATTGCTTTTGTATAGGATTAACAATCTATGCCAATATATAAGTATAAATGGGAAGTTAACTGTGTATGTATGTATCTGACATTATCACTACTAAGTCGTGATAGCGATTAACACGACTTAGTGATTTATCATTAGGTTAGCACACATGTTCCAATCTCAAAGTGCGCGGGTTCGAATCCTGACCGGAACGCATGCACTGCTTAGGCACTTTTCTCACCTAATATGCATATTGTTCCAATTACCACGTGCTAACGACGGTGAAGAAACTCACCGTGATGAAGAATCGAGACAACCAATGTTGCGAAGAGGTGATAAATTAGATTAGGCTCCCATATAATAAATAATACCATACAGTTCAAACGAAATCATTGAAATGAACAAGTTGGCGGTTGGCTAAATAAGACTTTAACAATACTCATTGACACTTGACATCTTTGTTTTCCGTGATCACGGCTACTGAAAAGTGGCCGAAATGTCGGAATAATAAAAATTAAATAAATTACCGCGCTTAAAACCATTAAGACGTAGTTTTAATCTGCCAAACTGGCTTGGACATACTTTCCGTTCTCCTAAAGTGGGAGGTCCGATTCCAGCAGTAGGACATTTGTGACCTGTTATTATTAATATATTTTTTTCACTAGACTGACAAGAACTATGAATGTCAAAGAAGCAAGTGAGGTGTATAAGAATAAGCCTGAATGGCGCTCTGTTGTTCGTGCCTACCCCGCAAGGGATCTGGCGTGAAGTTATGTAAGTATTTTTTTCACTACTCAGCGGGGTTCAATACCTTATTATCCATTTATCCGTCCATCTTCTAGCAAAATTTTGACGTAACCTCCATTCACATGTTAGATCAATTCTCTGCAGGGGATAAGATAAAGAGGAATGGATAGGAATGATAATAAAATATACATCAAATCCCGGTATAAATCGCAGAAAAGATCTTAATCAAAACCTAGAAGATAAGTTGTATTCTAGAAGAATATAAGAAAGAAAGGAGGAAAGAGAAAGAAAGAAAGAAAATCCTAGAAAGGATATAAGAAATATTTAACGATATAAACTATCTTTTTCCTCAATAAACCTTTTTTGCACAGATTGCCCGAGACGAACACACGATCAAATGTCAGAAGTGTTAGAGGTCACGTAAAAAGCAACTCAGATAAAGGTGCAAGTATGAAGAGATTAATGAAAGCAGATAAAGCGAAAGTTGTTTGTCAGGATCGTCACAAGTGAGGATCCACAGCCTCTGCCTACATCCCGTACGTCTCGTTGGGAAACAGACGTGATAATATGTATGTCTGTATTATCGACAAATTATGTAAGTAAAAATAATTGCTAGATGCTTGGGTGCATTTTCTTGATCTGAATTATTATTAGGAGCCCGATCTCAATAAAAATGTTCATTTTCGCAAAATTATAATTGCATTAACTGAAAGATACTATTTGCAACTGGGATTTAATGCTAGGATAATTATTAATAGTTATAAGATCTATTATTACTAATATAGTGTCTTTGATAAGTAAAACTGCATTATGTTTCTAAGGCTGGTATGCACCGACTTTTAACAGATGGTTAAAATAAATTAATTAATCGCTAAAAATGTATGCATAAACAGTGATTATTTTATTTTAATCGCCGGTTAAATGTCGGTGCACACCAGCATAAATATACAATCAGAGTTAGTTTAATATACGTATTTGTACAATATGTAGAACACAAAGTTAAACTCTATCAAACTTTTTTAATCTCAATATGCCAGTTTTCAACAAACCACCCAAATATTAGTAATGCATTCATGAATTTGTTTTATGAATGAATAAAATGTATGCTTATTTACTACTGAGTCTACTGAGTGATACAATGCGTAGGTTGATAGACAGACTACACTTTATTTATCGCTATAGGTATACATGTACGTGATATGCTTGTGTTACGGGCCATTCATTAATTGCGTTACGGTCCCGAGGAGGGAGGGGGGTGTTATAAAAATATACACAGGACCTTATCAGGGGGGAGCGGGCTAAAACCCATTCTTACGTAATATTTTACAAGTAATATATATATATATATATATATATATATATACATATATATATATGTATATATATGTATATATATACGTATATATACATATATATACATATATATATGTATATATATATATATATATATATATATATATATATATATATATATATATATATATATATATATATAAAAGAAAGTCGTGTTAGTTACACTATTTATAACTCACGAACGGCTGTACCGATTTGGCAGAAAATTGGTGGGGAGGTAGCATAGAACCAGGAGACGGATATAGGATACTGTTTATCACGTTGGAACCGGTAGGTGGCGCTGGGATCGGGTCCCAGATTTTTATTATATCAGAGTAGGACAACGATTGCCGGAGGCCGCTAGTTTTATATAAAGATGATTTATATCTGATAGCAATGAAAGAGTATAACATAAATTATCTATTAAAATAAAAATTAATACGTAATTAATGGCCCCTTACCAAATTTAGGCTATACTTATATAATTAAGCGATATTATCGCTCCTAATGTCATCGATATGAACACATTATGTTTTACCATTATTAGTAAAGTTATTTAAGTAGGGGACGATTTTAATTAAGTAAATCTATATAATAAAACACAACATGGGAAAATTAAAAATGACAGATGCATGAATAAAACAGTTGAATTGTTTCACTTTTGAATTCACTAGGTTATAATTTATTTGACTGATAACTTTTATCTGATTGAAAAATTGGCCCTAAAGTAAACTAATTGACTAAAATAACGTTTTAACGGTTTTCAGCGCGTCATTTCAATTGATTTTTATTTTGACGTTTCACGCACTCTTCGTGATCACGGCTACTGAAAAGTGGCCGAATACAATGTAAGTTTTAAGCGCTTCATTTTGTACGATTATTATTTAATAATAGTACAAAATGCAGCGCTTACAACTTTCATTGTATTCAATATTATGTAATTTTAGTTAAGTTATTTATTTGTTTGTTAATTTTAATTACTGTAATCTATATTAATTCACTACATTTTATTTTTATGTGGGCACACGCGATAGATTTATACTGTGGTCGATTAATTTTTTGGATGAGAAATATGATGTTTGTTATTGTCTTAGATCTGTAACATATCTTAAACGCAATTCCATACTTCGACCGTAATATATACACGAATGATAGATACTACACGGTATAAAGGACTGAAGCTTACAGGGATAAAGCCGTAAAGAACTCTCTTTAAGGAGCCTGTTCTTGTAAAAGGTCGAAGGTGTAAACGAAACAACTTTTAGTTTGTATTTACTTAATAATAATTTACCAAAACAAAACTATCATATCGTCATGATATGAGGCCTAACGTGGTTTTTTCGCAATTTTTCTATAATTATTTGAATTCAAATTTTTTTATCCAAACGAGATAAAAGATTATCTACATCTTAATAAAAGATAGATTAATAATTTGTTTATTTTTATATACTACTTTATTTTATTCAAGATAAAATAATAATGCATTTGAAAAACGCACGTATTAGGTTAATGTAATGTTTGGTAACATTATATTGTTTATAACCTTTTTACAATTTTAATGTGTTGTATAAAAGCATGGAATAATAACAAAGTAAGTGTTTATACAAACATCTGATACTCAAGCTTAATTGCATTATTTTCACCCTTGTTATTAATCCAAAAGTCTGAATCTATAACCACTAAAATTTAAAAATAAAAAGACAGTCAGTTGTTTGTTCACGACTATAAAAGCGGAAGGTTCGGCCGGCATGGGTCATAATCGAAATCGATCCAGCCGTCGAACAGTACAGAGCTCCGAAGTTGTTCATCATACCTGCTAAGAAGTTAAGTAAATTATTATTGTTCTTATTATATACCTATACCAATTTGAATTATGTACAAATTGTTATTAAGTTTGAACTAATAATGATTTATAGATTACTAGCTGTCCCGGCAGACGTCGTCCTGCCCGGTAAAAAATAGGGGTTGATCGTAGAGGGTTGAAAATTTAGGGTTGTATGTATCTTTTAATGTTGTATCATAAAAAAATAGAAATTAAAAATTTTGTCTAAAAAATAAATAAAAAAATTTAGGGGTGGACTACCCCTAACATTTAGGGGGATGAAAAATAGATGTTGGCTGATTCTCATAGATGCCGGATAAGCACAAAAAATTTCATCAAAATCGGTCGAGCCGTTTCGGAGGAGTATGGCAACGAAAACTGTGACACGAGAATTTTATATATTAGATGTACCAATATATTAGCAACTATTTAAAAATGGAAAATATTTTATTTTGGTATTAAACGCATCTATGGTATCACCGCTATTGCCCTAAAAATTAGTACGTTGGATTTGCTACAACCCTTAAAAAGAAATTGATTGCATTACTCACAGTAAAATAGGCTCTGCGCTGTTTTATATTCCCTGCACATCTACAGTATCGGCTTCGGCCAAAACTTTTATTCGTCTGAGAGTATCAGTCTATAGTTCTGTTCATTTTCTATTGAAAATGAAAATATTCTATTTTATGAAAAGTCGCCGAAACATCGGAATAATAAAAAAAAATCATTTCAAGAAAACACATGTACAATTTGTAGTCTGTTGTTGTAATTTTTTTCGGCAAATTTTACTTGTTTCAGATCCCGCTATTCCATAACTTATTTCTTTTTCTATTTATTTTAAAAGTACTTAGTTTCAAAATATTATTCCTGCTATAGATGATCCAAGAATGATATTAAACTATTATATTATATATTAGTACATTATACCTAGGTATGTAATTAAAGCTAGTGGTCGCCCAGTGGTCGAATTTCGACCATAATAATTAAGTTAACTTATAAATCTGAACATTATAAAGGGTCTGTTGTCAAATTATATTTGTATAATAACAGATTTTCATTTAATTTTAACAATAAAAAAGAGTATATGATTATGCGTGTGTGTGTCACATACATGGTAGTGTGTGTAACATTTTGTTATTGATTTTTTTATGCATAGTTTTAATAAAATATTAGTATACTGCACTCCTTCTCAATACAAACTATGAGGACCTTACTTATAATCGTTTCTTAAATTTAAAGAAACTGCTCAGCAACTGATTAATGAAAGTCCTCTTTAGTTAAATGTTTTGGATACAATCTACGTTAATCATTCATATTTCGTTTATTTATGTGCTCCTCTTAGGTAAACAACAAGTAATATACGTTTATAAGTGAAAAAAAAGATATTCATTCATTAGGGTCTGATTCTGATAGACTTAATAGATGCCTAATCGTTTCTTAACGAGATTATTATTAAGGTAAGTGTGCGAAATTTCATACTCCTCCGTTGTTGCTTCACGTATTCATATAATGATTAGTTATTGTGCTTAATTTCCATTAAATACAAAACATTAAAACTGTTATTGCTGTAGCCAGGCTACAAATCATTAGTTGTGCCTGTCACGCAATAAATTCTACCGTCTATTCATTTTTGGTATCGCTTAAATGGAAATAAAGGTCCATAACAATGTAAGACGATTTTGAAACACATAAAAACCTGCAATGGAGACGGGATCTTTTGGACCAAAGAAATAAAATGAATTGAGATATTTTATATATGTTTCTGTTACAAAAAGCATATATATCATCCCTTAATTTTATCTGTAAAACGAAAAATAATTAAAATAAGGTAAGAAATAAGTTATCGCGTACCATAAACCACTTATGTAATTTTCAATAATTAGGTACTTATATAGAAACACACCACATGATTAATTCATTCTAAATAACAAAAGCCATATAACAAGGTATTGTGGGTACACTATGCATATTATGAGTACAGGTAAATCTTGGGTTTGATTTTGTAACATACATACAAAACTTCATGTACATAATTTTGTTAATGTATATAAATGATAATATTAAATAAAAACTTATCTATTGACTATATTGTTTAAAAAAATATCAACATGATAAAATGACATCTTAAAATCACTCTCATCCGTTTACAATCTGTACCCAAGAATGTATGACAGCGTATGTGTCTTCTAGTTTATACATATTGTTACAACCTAGGAACTGGCAAAAAACAAATTCCACCTGCATATCTGTAAAAAAAAAAATATTATCTGTCGGCATTTGAACTACTTTTAACTCTTTTATGGTCGTTTTCTTTTGTTTACTTATTTACGGACGCTTGCGGCTGTAATAATTAGCCAGGTGTTTCGGATTATAAATTACAAGGTGATTCATCGCGTGACGTGTGTACATTCGGGAAAGTAATATTGACGAACTTTGCACGTTTTATTGAATTACGACCTTCTGCATTACGTTTGGATTTGTTGTGTTCGGTTATATTTGCACCTGTGTTATACGTGTTTGTATAGTTCTAATAAACTCTATAATAAATCCAACGGCATTTTAATTCGAGTCCCGCAACTCGTGACAATATAATTGTTTATAGGATATTACTCAAATTTCATCGCGCATCTAAACTATAAAATGAAGTCGAATAAATGTCATTGAGTTGTAGACGCCTAATAAGTATATTATTACACTACATTGATATAGGGACCGGTTACAGAGGGTGAACTTAGCCTAATCCTCTTAACCTCATTCGCATAAGGTAATAATATCTTAATTCTGCTTGAGGTCAGTCCCTAAGTAGCGATTTCGTACGAACATATATATATACTAGCTATGCCCGCGACGTCGTCTGTGTGAAATTTGTTTTCAAAACCCCCGATTTTGAAACATTCTTCATTGGTGCTACGCAACTATTGGTATGCGTGGTAGCATGATGATATATAGCCTACAGCCTTCCTCGATATCTATCTAACTAATATATGCAGTCATTATCAATCAGACCAGCAAGTAGTTCCTGAGATTAACGCGATCAATCAAACAAAGAAAGAAACTTCAGCTATATATATTAATATAAGATATATATATATATATATATATATATATATATATATATATATATATATATATATATATATATATATATATATTATCGAGATAAAAAGTATCCAGTATAGATATAGCAAGCTCTAGGTTCAGTTTCATTTAAATCCGTCAGTTTCACGTGATGCTTTAATAGACAGACAAACAGACAAAGAGAGCGAGAGAGAGAGAAACAGAAAGACAATTAATAGATACATTTCTGAAAATTGCACTATCAGGAATATCAGCTCACGAAAATCTACCAAAATGTTAAGATAATTAATGATACCTCGTATGTACCATGTATGTGGTATTTGACACGTCGTAAACAATTGAATGTAAAGGTAACAAAGAACCGATACAAGTACCTACTTTATCCTAAGCAAATGTACTGAATTGCCAATTATCATTCCATTTTCTGTGGCTACACCGATTCTTTTGTTAGCTGTAACAATATTTCCAAAATACCGGCTTTCCATTATTTCGTTAAGTGCCTTAGCTTATGAAATATAAGACGGTTTATAATGGAAATTAGGTATTTTCAATTGTCAACCTTACTTATTTGAAGAAATTCCAAATGGTACCCTTTTGTTGTGGTAATATATCCTATAACGGGCTGCGGTTTCACCCGCGTGGTTATGGAAAATCTTTATATTTTGTATGATTTAGACTATATCTTTATAAATTATAACCCATGTGTTATTTTGATGTGTAAGCTATATTACTGTGAAGTTTCATCAAAATCCATTCAGTAGTTTTTGCGTGAAAGAGTAACAAACATACAGCCATGCAAACACACATTCTTACAAACTTTCACATTTATAATATTAGTGGGCTTATACTGTCTTATTGTAGCTTTCAAATCTTAGTATTATTGTATAAAAAATCAAAATTTTCACAGCATTAGTTTTTTTATTATTTTTAGTATCTTAGAAAATAAAACGTGCATAATATAAAACAAATATATTTTTTTGGTTAAGTTTACGGACACCACAAATCGACTTTTAAATACCTTCTATCGTAAATCATGGAAATACATATAATAGCACTAATCCTGGTTTAGTAGCAGAAGTATCCACTACGAAGGCATTCTAATAATGAATGCACGAGTAACCATACTAATGATTATACTTAAAAAATCTAATATTATTGTGTATTCTTGTTTGTGTATTTATCTGCATGTATATATTTATTATATTTATTATTATACAATAAATTATACATGTATGTTTCTCAAGACCACGGGCTAAAAAAATGGCCTGGACTTTTGGAAGGCTTGACAAATCTAATGTAAATGTGGCGTGACACTGACCGGCGATTATCCCTGTCTACACCATATAAAAATACACCGAAGGACAAGCCCCGGGCAGTGTAGGAATATTGTAGAAAATGCGAACAAAAGGTACCGGGCTATTGGGATAACTGCAAGTGGAACTAGGGATCTGGGCTATGGCGACTATGTCTGCGTCTGCCCGTCGCAATGTTCAGCCAACATGGAAAAATGGGCAGACGATGACTGGTCACTCCCTGCATCGGCCCCAAAAAAAAAATGCCGTACAAGACTGGCAAAGGGCATAATGGGTGTGAGCAGCTAAAGGGTGTGGAGAGATAGACAGCAGGTTCACCGAAGCTACTTTCGACGTCAGGCTATTTATCAATTCCAGCCTTGAAGCTTGAGCCTTAACTCTAGCAATCTCCACGCCGTGCCGGCTTACTAAGGAAAGCACGGAGATGGGGGGGCGTTGCCTTGGTCCCTAGGAATCGAGTAAAGTATCACTACTCACTCAAGGCAAGGCTCACTATCTTCAGGTAAATAAATATTATTATAAAAGAACGTTTGTTGCCTCTCCTGTAAAGTTCACTTTTTTAGATATTGTGTTCTTGCCAGCTTGACGTGCATAAATTTATCGTGCAATTAATTAAAAAGTAACATAATATGTACTTATAGAAGATACTGATTTTCATGTCTCATCGTTGGAAAATGGATACTAACTAAAACGTATACAATATTAATACATGCTTTGTTTTAAAATATTATTCTTAACGTGAACTATAGCTAAATTAAACGTTTGCCATTTAAAGTTGTTCGAGGAAACAGACATAAATCTAAAGAAATTGTATTCATTTGACTGTAATCTCTTTACAAAGATTAAATTAAATCCATTAATCAATGTGAAATATCCCCGTTTCACGTTAATTTATGGACTCCTGTTTATCTCGTCATCTATTTATCTTAAATAATAAAGTTACTACAACATTTGCCTCTGTGGGTGTGCGGCCTAATTCTTACCCAGGCGAACTCGTTGGTACGCAGAGGTTCCAGCTTCAATTCCTTGTTTTCAGTTCTTGCAAATAATAAGTAGGTAAAACATCGCTCCACTGATTTTGTGGACGACCCTATTTCTGTGGGAGGCGACGGCCAATGCACAGCAGGGTAAGGTGCCGCTATTTAGAACACCCACTCTCAATATTTCGACGACATCGCGCCGTGCGCTCACCTGTTTTATTAAATTTTAATAATTATAATTACTGGCCGTGCCAATAACTTGCAAAGACTCAATCTGTGTATAGTGGTAGCTCTCAAGTGAAAGTGCCGTGCTTTGTTCCCGAGTGCAACTTGAACCGAGCCAGGAGACGGCTGCTCTCATGATTGGTGGAGCTTCTGCTTTTATATTGCAAGGAAGGTCATATCTCCGCTATACATTCCACAGAAATCGAACCACTATAACCTGAGGATTAAAGCATTCCACACTTGGCATGCTGAGTTTTGGAAACGTTCTACTATTATTTAGTATGGTCTGGTTTGGGATCGGCCCCAAAATGGTCCGTTATTATCCAGAACAGATGCGTAGATTGCATTGCATAGCTTAGGACGATGTGTGTTTGTCGGCCAATAAAAAAAATGTTAGGATTTTAAAGTACTTATTTAACTAATAACATTCCATGCACTGTAAAAAATCAACCCTCATTGCAGGAGCCACTTCTAATTTTTTATGATATTCGCTATCTCACTACAGTTATGTATAGCGGTATGTAAACGATATCTTATTTCTTATATAGACAGACGCAGGGATATGACTATTTTATGAGCACTGTATTTGCCAAAATGGCTAGATAAATCAGCTTACTTAATGAGAGAACCTAAAGTGGTCGCTTATATTGTACACTTAAAGTGACGTAATAATTTCCACGTATCGGGCGCAACCGGTGTGTGAAATAACTTGGAATTTTGGGTGCCTTACTAATAAACGTTTTTGTTTATGGCGAAAAAGCCGGGTTACGCTATAATTGGAATTAGGCAAGTTATGATAGTAATAACATACATTTTATATACCTATAGATTTTAGTACCACTTAAATTAATAAATATATATATAGTAACAACAAATATCAGCAACAAACTCGCATGTACATATTTGTATGCAACATTTTTGAATAAATGAAAAAGAATGTATGATGAAAGAATGACTAAACAGATATACAATGCAAACGTAGATGGATGCAGAAGTCGCGGTAGGCCACGACACACCTTCCATGATCAAATTGATCGTGTATTAGCAGAAGGTGATGTCAGGAGCCTTAAGAACAGGCGAGCGTGCATGACAAGAACTATGAATGTCAAAGAAGCAAGAAAGTTGCTAAATAACGATATTCACAGAACTAAAATAACATTAAATTTTTTTTGCACAAGTAAATCAAATTTAATATATTGATGAGTTATATGTAGAACTCAAGGTAATCTAGATACGCTTTGTTAATTAAGATGGATGCTTGAATAAATTAGGTTCAACTTTGGAGACCGATCACCAACCCAGACACTCAGACTAAAATAAATAATAATGGAAATCATCATATCCACCCGTCCGTCTACCTGTCTCTCCTACTGTTTTTCTAGGTCACCTAATCTTTTCTTAGAAACAGATCTAAAAATCGAAATAGATAAAACTTCTCAGAAATGTATCCAACGTACTTGCTATATTTATTTTTGCCACGAAGTTCCTTACTGCATTACACTGGAGCTCGGCTGACGGCGGATGGTGGAAGCTAGATGGAAAAAAATTGTAATCGAAGTGAAACATGCTGACCGTTTTATGTAATTTCGAACTTCTTATCAATTAAATAGATCTGAAATAATATCCATTAATGTTATATTCGCTGTTTTAAAAACTGGCCTTGTAACCGTCGCGGCCCGCACCATTGTTATTCCATTGCATTTGGGCGTTTTCACCGCTCACATGCACGCGTTTTTGTACCATTTCCTTGTTTATGTATTTCTATAGACACAGTTATTGTTAAAAAAAATTTTTTTTTTTCATGACAGTTTTGGAAAGTTGATACTTATTAACACTTTTGAGACGTTTGGACAACTTTAAGAATTTTTAAGATTTTTTAGGAGAACTTAGTTCCGACCACGTGTTTCAAACACCTCTTTTTAGCTTTTTTATAACTATTACATTCTTTACAATAATTAATATCTGTTAAGTTTCTGCTTGAAATTAAGTCTTACTAAAATTAAATAAATAG
Source organism: Dendrolimus punctatus (assembly GCA_012273795.1). NCBI lineage: Eukaryota > Metazoa > Arthropoda > Insecta > Lepidoptera > Lasiocampidae > Dendrolimus > Dendrolimus punctatus. Next base: position 2,922,840 of record CM022541.1, read on the forward strand.
CGCTGACGTCAGAAGCAAATTTCTGAAGAAACTTGCATATAGAGTTGATCTGTGTATGAAATGCGCCTAATTTGCCTTGGGCAAGCGTGGTAGATATACTGTCCATTCCCCACAGGGCGTTTTTTACTATTATTAACAAGTTTACGGGCTCTAGTTCCGTAGTCTTTTTTACAATTAACTTTTTGTTGTGATGTACCTAAAGAATAACTTATCATATTAATTTATCCTATTTTTGTAATTAGTAATTTTTTTAGTAATTTTTGTTTTAATGTAGAGTGTATCTGTTACATGCTGGTGTTGTGAGGAAGTCTGTGCCTTATGTCCATACCTATAAATATAGTATACTAGTGCCTGTCTGTGTGTATGGCATGTTAAAAATGATATAATAAAATATAATACCTCATATTAGTTTGCAATTTGATCTGAAGGAATCTGAATAATGCAGTGTGGTTAATAAACAATTATGATTGACGAAGGTTCTGCTGTCGAAATGCCTTTAATTGTGTTAGCAATTTGGAAAATTTTACTCCAATTATTAAGTTAATTATCAATTTCGTCTTTCGCATTTCTCTCTATTTTGATAATGCACACTTCAATTAGTCTGACGTCACAAATTGAGCCCATATGTAGTGAAACTTTGTCAAGTGGGATCTGGATAAGTGAGAAACCTTTATAGCTGGAACTCAACGTCCCAACACTTTGATACTGAATTACCACTGTTAGTGGGACGAAGCAAGCCTCTATATCTGGGATTCGTTCTTTCAATTTATTGTCATAGTTACCTCTATAACTGAGACAGCGAGGAAATTTAGTATGCATAGACTTCTGTAACTGAGATTACATCGTTTTGTTTGTTTACTTACTTATTCTTATTCTACCCGCATATTCCGCACTAACTACGTGAGTAATTGTTTTAGTTTCGCGTTTACTATCATAAGGGTGTTTATTTGACAAATGTCAAAAGGAAAGCTACAATCTTTACCCGTACGTAAAAACTGAAGTTAATAACCCTTTATGAAAGTGGGTACATGCGCGATGAAGTATGATGATTACCTTTACTATTATTTTTTAACCGACTTCGAAAAAAGGAGGAGGTTCTCAATTCGTCGGGATCTTTATTTTTTGCTTTTTTATGTATTTTCACCGATTACTCCGTGATTATTTTTTTCTTCTACACGAAATAGCTTCCAATTAGTCCCCTAAAAATTTGACATAGTTTGGCTCAGTAGTTTTTATGTTACGCACTTTTTTTGTTCCCGTTTCTTGGGACCTATATTTTTTTAAGAAGCGCGGCACCATTCGTAGGTCCCCCATACATAGCTAGACACTAAAAAGTAACAAATAAAAAATAAAAATTTCGAGATAATATATATATATATATATTTTATCTCGAAAAAAAAAACTTCGTTTAAAAAAACCGACTTCAAAAACTAAAATGTATAAAATAACTTATTTCTAAAGCTATTATTATTAATATATATTATGTAAAACATCTTGAAGTCGGTGATGAGTAATTTTCAAAATATAGTATTTTTTATGTTTTACTTTGCACCAACTTCAAGATGTTTTAGATATATATATATATATATATATATATATATATATATATATATATATATATATACATAATATATATTAATAATAATAGCTTTAGAAATAAGTTATTTTATACATAATGTTTACATAACACGTTATTTTATTTAATAATCGCACTTTTATAATTGCAATAACCTGTATTCTGGAACGTAGCTCTCTGTAAATTAGACAGATATTTATTTATGCCTGGATATCTGAGACACTGGGTAAGTGGAATAAATACCTCTATAAGTGAAACCACATTGCAGGTCCCTTGATGTCTTATTAACAAGGTTTCACTGTAATTAATTTCAATATATCCTTATGTATTTATTTGATATTAAGACTGGTTAAGATAAAATACACAAGTAGTCGGTTTTGGATAAAGAATAACTACTAAGAAATTAAAGAAAGCCATTGATTAGTTAAATATAGCGTATTAGTTATAAAACATTATTGGTCCTAAATCACTTTAAAATATGTAAACGAAATAAAAACACAACACTATAATATACATCCATAGCTGTATAATTTATTAGAGAGTATAGGAATTGTTAGAGGGAATATTGAATCTTAAATAATTTTTGGAACAGTGTAGAAAGTCATAGTAATTATAACCCAAACCCCATATGAAAATAAGATTATTCACACATATGATGTTTAGTCATGCGAGTAACTTATTCATATACAAAGTTGCTGAAACCATGTCCGGAAACTTATTTTCCATTTCACCTATTTCAGTTTTAATTTTCCATTGTTATTTTAGGGTGTTAAATATTAATATACATATTGGTAATTCCCATAATCTTCTTCGAAAAAAGCTAGTATACGCGTTCCAGTATTACGTATTGTACAGGCATTTAATTGTTTGTATGTATATTACGCGATTTCTTTGCCAATTGTAGAACTATTTCAAAATTGTTTATTTTATTAGAAAGAGACATATTCCCGAGATTGTCTCACAATCACCAAGACAGGTTCTGGTGAGTGGTTCTCAGGGAATTCGAGAGAAAATCTTAAAAATTGTTAACCGACTTCTTTGTTATAAGATATCTCCGTTATTTATCTAGCAAATTTCATTTTTTTTTCTTTATTCGAAAGAGTGAATTCCCGAGGTAGTCTCATTGTCATCAAGTCAGGATCTGATGAGTGGAGTGTAAGGTGTAACGTAATACGTATTTTATAACATATTTTTTTTTAAATAAATATCAATAAAATAATAAACACAAGCATCGCCGAGTGTTTCGCTAACATAGCGTGACCTAAGAAACCGGTCGTCGCCGGCGGATGGGACAGCACATCGACGCTCGCTGCATTCATTCGGTGTCATAAATTCAAACCACCAACACAAAAGATAAAATTAATATTATTTATACTATCATATTATAGTATCTTTTAATAGTAAATTGACATATTATTAGTGTTTATAACCCACGCTTTGGGTTTTTTTTCTCCGTATTTAATTTGGACCTTGGGTTGTGGAGCACCCACTACTTTTCGGGGGAGTTCATTCCCGCGTGTCCAGCATACCAAGCGCAGCATCGTCGGCACTACCATTGGACCTGCAGACACTTCAGGGCGGTACCGCCATAAAAAGCAAAACGTCTGCCAATGCAAATAAAACTCACCCCACTTTCGTATTTTTTTTATTTTAAATACATGTTTGCAGCTGTAAAATAGTCGTTTCACTATCTTACCCGCTATAAAGGAAGTCTAGAGTAGTCTTTGGTGACTAGAGCCTACACTGAAAAGTGAGATAACAACCTTGTATACGCGATTCCGTTGTACAATTTTTACTATATACATTAAAACATATTCTTAAAATCACAACCAAAACGACCACTATTTTTAAAATTGTGTGCCTGAATTTGCCAAATTGAATAACGTTGACACTTAGTATTTGCTGTGCCAAAATTGGATCCGACCCTCCTCATCCACGCATATTATTATATTCCCTTATAACCCATTAAAATATGCGGATTGTCTTACCACTACACTATGGGTTTGCTGCCAACTCGTTTCAGCTCCGCTAGTTTCTGTCAAAGGTAACATGACCTAGAATCCAGCGCTTGCGCGGTCGATGCGGTAAATTTATAAAAAGTTTTTCAATTCATTATTCTGCCCTTCGGATACACGAGTCCCTAAGCTCAGATCTATTTCCGTTTTGTTTACCTAACATAATTCCCATAAAACCGCATAAATACAAGCTCGTATAATAGATGCAAGGAACGCTTGACTAAATATTTGAACCGGCTAGCGGACTGTCCAATAATACCATAATCATTCCTAACTATATTTTAGTTTCGTTGTCATTTTAACGAAAACAGATTCCTGATAAAATCGTTAATCTATGTCACAGTGATTTTATTCTGTTAAATCTACTGGTTTATATTATAGATAAAACTTACCAAAAAGATATATTAGAACTGGGTATGTATACAGCGTGTTTCAGACCTTACGACAATAAATCAGACCACGTTTTCGTCATGACGTACTCTACCCAAATACAAAAACGAATCAAGGTAGCTTCTTTGGTTTAGCCTCAGGACCTCATTTTTCATTTCAGAATTTTACAACAACATGTATCAGTTATTGTGTCTAAATCGGTAGGTAAGTGGCCAAATGTATCATGTTGCCAGCACGTCTCTTCATCATTAAACGCGGAAGATGTTCATTCTTACCAAGGTAAGTGGAACAATATTTACAAGATGTTCTGTTTTTATTGTCTTTTTGTCGTAATTAATTTGTTCGGAATTTAATAGTACCAAAAACTTTGTATGGAGTAAGACTGCTAAAATTATGATTTATTGTCATTTGAAATAAAACACGTAGTATATCACTACACAATGTCAAATTAGAAACAGATAAGATAAACAGAACAGAAATGGGTGTGACCACCATAATGCATGTAGGCCAATAAAATATTGACTTGTTTTAATTAGTGGCCTCACACCATATAGATACATTTCTTGGAGACATTGTGAATTTTAAAGTGCAGAAAAACAGGGACCCGAGATCTGAGGATACAATGGTAATAATGATGACAGTATAAAAGTCTATAATAGTAAGTAAAATTGAAGCGTATGTGTGTGAATTCAAAAGAAATGCCAATACGTTATAATTACGATATACACTAGGCGTAATTATATAACAGTAAACTGATGACCAAGTATATAATTGGCTGTTTTCGGAACTAGGTGTTTGCTTCGAAACAGTTTAAGAGATTTCAATAAAATTTTAGGGAATAAAACCGGAATTTGATTATAAAATTTTCTGTGTGTACCATTACAATATCATGCAGAGCTCTGAGAATATTTATAATGTTTTTAGAACAATGTGTAGCTTTAATTCTATCTAAAATATTAATAAAATCTATCCAATAATTTCTTCACAGGAACAAAGTCTCTTGAATACTATTTATTTATTTCATTTTTGGAATCACTGGGGATTATTTTAAATTTATGTTAGTCTCATTTTCTTATCTCACCCTCGTCTACGAAAAAGTCTACTAAGAATTTCCCGAGGAATTCTTGAGATATTTTAGGAATTATTACGAGATTACTTGAATTCGGTTAGGACGAAATATATGACCTTCTTTAAACAATTCATGTCCTTATGTTAAGTAGGTTCGAAGGTAATAAAGATTATTGCATCATGTATTTTTATTAGCATGTACCCATATTCTAAGTCACTTTCACATGTATACGTGTATTGTTGAATAAAACATAAGGACACTATTACGTTGAAACAAATAATTATTTATCTCTTTTATTACCTAATAAACATAAATTTAACATTTGAACAATTATGGGTTGTCCGTACAATTTTTTATCAGTATTTCAAGATTATTATTTTTAATAAAAATTAATCTGTATACAAGCTATCACTTTGCCATAAATATTATGATGATGTAACGTATAAACTATTTAAATCATGGTTCAATATCACGTTTTTAGAAGCACATTTAGTAATTAAGTAAATTTTGTACTCTATATTTTTTTAAAGAAATATTCATACTCCTCGCAATTTAAGTGTTCCTTTTTAAATATTAGCTGCCTCGTTAAACATGCTTATATCTGTCGCTTGTTCAAAAATTTCTGTGTATCAAAGCAATAGTTGTTAATTCACACTTTGCTATTAAAAAAACCATTATATCGTCGCGTCTGGAAAATTGCATCAGTACTTTAGCTACACTTACTATTTTGTCAAAAGTCTGGTAATTTTTTTTTAAAGTTACAATTGGTTAAATATCATATATACCTGTAGATAAATTAGGATCGGCAGTGGTCTGTTATTAAAATAAGCACAATAAAGGATACTATACTATATACAATACTATAGTGTATTAGTAATACACGATTGAAAATTTTAAGACACAAGAGGACAGAAGAATATATCAAACACATGGTGTCAAAACAATTCAAATGTAACATGACTTCTGAGGTGCTAGTGCCAAGTTACACGACCTCATTTTATCAACACCTATTTTACAAGATCTTGAATGACTGATTGTATACAAGTTCATACTATATATGTATTTAAAGTCCATACTTAAGTACATATATATAGTAGGAACTTGTATATAATTTTCCATAAGAAATACTCGAAATGCAAATGACCCAGTTAAAAACGTAACTATGAAAATCTACTCATTCTTTCATAACTAGATGACGCAACACATATGTTTTCTTTCGCTTTTGCAAGTTTTATTTAATTTTTTTTAAAATTAGGGCTAAAGACGCGACGAACATATTACAGAAATTGCAAGTCCCTTATGGCCAAGACTAGCGAGGATAGAGATGCATGGAAAGAGCTGAAATAGGACTTTATATCAATAAAATACGCTAATCTTTAAGAACTAATTACTTACAAAACTCCATTGTTAAAAATATTATTAGTAATAAGGGCTGTTTTTATTTTCGGTTGAATAAATAAAATCAAAACAAAGTCCAACAACTTTCCTTATTTAATGTTAGGTATCGAAAAGTATACACTTGGAAATTGCTTCTAATAATTGATATAATGTAATATGTATAAATGAGAGCTTGTCGCATTATACTGCTGAATCTGTAAAATACTTAGTCCCTCAAATTGCCTACCTATTTGTTATAAAAAATATATTGCATAAATTCAGCAGACGGAACGACGGCCGATTTGATGAAAAGCGGCTACTATCGCCTATAGACATATTTGTAACTCTAAAAGTGCTATCAATGTACTGCAGCTCTCTAAAGTGTGACTGGAACCTGGCCACTGATGCCGGCACACCTGTAGGTTGTTATGGCGGCATACTCTAGACTAGGGGCGGTAGCCAGCCAGCCCTACCACCGGACTGTGATTTGTTTTGTCGCCTCTTATGACAGGCCATCCGGCCGCAATTAATTATATAGTTATACCTCCGCTGTTCTTGCAAAAATAAATACCAAGTATAATTAATAATGAATCGGATATATACGTTCGAATATTAATATGAAATACCAGCAGTAGGTGTGCGCTTACGTATCTCCTATCTAGTTTAATTGGGACATTTTTCCTGTATCGCCACTATACTGACAGAAAATAGTTTTTCATTGTGTTTTTATGTCTATTTTTGATAATATTTGTACGAGTTCTTGATTTAGAAAAAACAGATGTGTGTAGTTCACACGCATTCGAAGTGAAACAAAGCGTGACAAGGAGTATGAGGGTTTGTGAATTTCGAAACGTTACGTCACATTTCATATATTATAACGTTATATTATATTTAAGCATTAAAACCCGAAATTTGAAGTATAAAAGAAAAACTTCTAAACATTTTAACCCTGTTTTTCGTTAATATCTCAAATGTCGTGTTTTAAAGCTATAAAATAAATATAATAAATAATATATAAAATAAATTTTCAGATACGCTTAAATATACAGATACCTGTATGAGCACAGTCTGTAAAATATTAAAATTAATGTATTCTATCTCATTTTCTTGCAGGTTTAGCCCTATAGGGTTATATGTATATTTTTTAGTAACGCTTTTTCGTGTCATCGAGTCACTAAATCACAACAATTCTAAAAAGTTTCACCACAAAAACACGACTTTACAGACACGTTAATGAGCTTAATCGTCAAAGTAAAATGATATTAAGGCAAAATAATTAATTGTCGAAAACATGGTAACACAGATGAAAATGAGGTTAATATATATCAGAGCATATTTTGCCCTTTTGAAGAGAACTAATGTATAAATTGAGGTAACAGAGTGACCTCTTTTTCAGTCGTCGTGTATGACCTATCTCACCAGCTTCATCTTTGCACTTAACCTTCCATATTCAGTTGAATTTAGGAGTGTGGATATTTTGATAAAGTGCTTCAACCTTGTAATAACCTATCGAATGTGATTTGAACTTTCTATAGTAATATGCTAAAACTTCCTAGCTATATTCTGTGCATATGTGTATACCCTGGCGTAATAGATAACGAATACAAGCAAGTATTTATAAAATAATAACATTAAAAAAATGTTTGTTCCCCAACCACAAAACTAAGATTTATTTACCAGGAGGAAAAAAATTGGACGGTTTATTACAGTAAAGTATTTCGATAGTAAATTAATTCGTTATATTCTGACCTACCAAAAAGCAGATATTTTTTCATAGTAAAGGGTTAAAAACATGTTTTGGTTTTAAGAGATGCGTCGCTAAAAACAAGATAAAAGAAAAGTCATTTTATTTTCTAGTCGTCAAACGTACTTTTATTTTGTAAAATTCTTTTCATATTTTAGCTTTGTAGCCTGGTTACAAAGTCGTATGAGACAAGTGTTATTTGATTTATTCATTACTTCACTCGTTTAAACTAACACTGTCAAATTTTAATTTTTGACTGGCTCCAAACAACGGAGTTCTCTGGATAGTTTGAAAGTTATATTTTATTATTACTTTCCACAAAAATTACCCATCAAGCTTTCACCAAAAACTCATAGAAATAAATATAAGTGTACCGAATATACATATCGAGGGCTTCATAACAAATGGGAAAACAGATAAAAGTGCAGTTTTACACAAGGGACAAAATTGTGAATAAAACAAAACTAGTTGATAGTATAAGGCTTCTTCTTTTTAGGTACAACTTGCATACTGGTAAGACATTCTAAATACTCCATTGAAATCTTACAATTTATGGGTCGAGTATTGCATTTGTTAGAGGACGCAATTTTATTTTTGGGACATGTGTGGGGGGTCAATAAAAGCTTAACCTCAAGTTTGTGGGGTCGCCACCCTTGTCCCCTGGCCGCCATCTTGGAAACAGGGGTGAAAACACTTTTTTCGCGATATCTCGGAAACTATGCGTCTTACAAAAAATTTGTAAAGTCATAATTTGTAGCAAATTGTTTTGCCTACAAATATCTTTATATAAATTTTTACCCTAAATTAAAAATTAAAGAAGTTATAAGCAAAAAAGTGAGATTTTTTTTATTCATTCCTAACTCTTTTCTTTACCATAGAACTTGCCAAATTTAACTTATCGAATGTTAAGCAGGTAGATAAGGTCCCACGTTTTCCCCGCCACCATAGGTAGAGTCCGTAGGCGCGTTTTTTTATGTATGTTCTGGCAAAACATGCAGCAACATTATGGAGATATCAAAGTTAATGAGTCCTTCAATATTAGATTCCCGATTGTAGTACACACGTCTTGCTTCGCTTGTGGTTATCGCTCGACTCTTGCTCCCTCAATCGCCATTGTTTTATAATGCACAGATGCAATATGTCCGCCTGGCCGCGTTGACAGAATTTCCTAGAATCAGCTTGTACTTTAAATCCGAAACACCTGGATAATGATCATAATACAACAATAGGCTGTTTTCTAATCACAAATATTGAACACAAAGTATACAAAAGAAGACGACCATAAAAGAATTTAAATGTTATTATTAGTTCAGATGCCGACGGGTAATGAATGTGCTTTGTTTCAGATATGCAGGTGGATTTTGTTTTGTCGGGACCCGAGTTGTGAGAGTAACAAATTTTTAAATTGCATAATAACATGGGACAAGAATATTCCTTCTATAATTATAAAGAATAATAGCCCTTCTATTAATAAATAGTGCTATTATATAATACTAGCTGTCCCGGCAGACGTCGTCCTGCCCGGTAAAAATAGGGGTTTGTCGCAGAGGGTTAATAATTTAGGGTTGTATGTATTTTTGTATGTTGTATCATAAAAAAATAGAAATTAAAAATGTTGTCTCAAAAATAAATAAAAAAATTTAGGGGTGGACTACTCCTAACATTTAGGGGGATGAAAAATAGATGTTGGCCGATTCTCATAGATACCGGATAAACACAAAAAATTTCATCAAAATCGGTCAAGCCGTTTCGGAGGAGTATGGCAACGAAAACTGTGACACGAGAATTTTATATATTAGATTTTACTTCTAAAAAATAATTTGTTAATAATAGACCTGAATGATAAACCTGAAATAGATTTAAACTTCTTTGGATGTTTATTCATGTAGCTAAAGGTTAAGTATTCAGAACTAAGAATATTATTAAAGATTAGAAATTTAAAACCAAATTTCAAAGTTATGTACATTTTAGAAAGATTCATTTGTTTGTCAAGTTAGGGAGATTATTTAACTTTAATTCTATGTAATTTAAATAAAACGACATATAATTTAAAAGCAATTGCGACCTCTGCAGTGATTGCAAGTTGACAAAAAACAATGAATCCGCCATGATTATAACGATTGCATGTATATTTAGTATTCACATGCTTAGATATTGATCGGTTTTAATGCTTCAACGGAATATTATTCAGTTGAACCGATTAATATCGGTCTAGTGACGGTTTATGTCTTTCAGTTTGGATGAATCCACCAAAGTAATTCATATGAATTTAATCTTGAAATTTTCAAAGAATTTCAATATCATTATGTTCATTCGGTTTTGTGGCTTTCAACCAAATTGAGTCAATTTCGTTGGTCGTTTTATTAGCTCTATAGTTCTTGCAATATACGAAGGCGACTGGGTTTTACTCGTGGTTGAACGTGTACATTTCGATAGTGTGCTTGTCTCACGGAACATTAAGACAGATTTCTATCAAAAATTAGAATAAACGAAAGTTGGCCAAGTGCGTGTTTGTCCATTTACTATGAAGGGTTTCGTAGACGGGATGAACGTTAACTGATTTTTGTTAAATTTAATTGGTAAAAATCTCTTAACTAAACAACTGCAACACTGCCAATCTTGTTGAAACTAATGGGAAGTATTTTTAAAGTTCTATCGCCTTAAATTTTTTCACATTGTTCCACTATATAGATCAAAATTCAAATTGTCTGTATGTGAGGTGGAGGGCATTTTTTACTACATTGCAAAGCAAATGTACATTTATAATTTTGTACCTACACGTAGTTTCTGAAAAATATATACACGGATATGACTCGTTAAAATTTCCATTATATTGGTTAGGTTTTTAATTAATGGTTAATCAAAGCTCTTTTGTAAGCAACACAACATACAATGAGAACAGCCTACCAGAGCATATTAAAAGCCATTTATTTATTCGAAAATTTCAGTCACCTGAGATTCAATGGAGTTACCGAAGCCTAAAATAGATTCTGCTTTGTGATTATGCCCCCAGGCATAATCACAAAGTAGACGGGGACTTTTGGACAAAATAAATGTAATAAATTGAGATAAGGCTTAAAAATAATTATAATTTTTATTAAAAATGGTTTAACATTAAGCCTTAATTATACCTGGAAAACGACAACAGCAATTAATTGTTCTCCGTGCAGGAATGGAAAAAACACAATTTCCTGTGGCCGGGTGGCCTGTCATAAAAGGTAACAAAACAACCCACAGCCAGGTGGTAGGATATTTGCCCGCCTGGATGGCTACCAACCCTGGTCTAGAGTATGCCGCCATAAGAGCCTTGAGTTGTGTTCGGCATAAGTGACCAGGATCCAGTCTCCCTTAAAAGAATCAGTGCATTTGTAGCACCTTTGGTGTTGCAAGTGTCCAAAGGCGATGGTAACCCCTTTCCATCAAGTGGGCTCTCTGCCTGTCTGCTGAACTCATGATATAAAGAAAAAAATGAACACACACCACATGATTAATTTATTCAAAATAAATGTCCACACAATAATAAAAAATATCAACTTGTTAAAAAATCTTAAAATCTCTCTCATCTTATTACGATGTGGACCCAAGAACCTATAAAAGCGTATCCGAGACGGATACGCTTTCTTTCATGTAAAAATCTGCAATTTGAAATGCTAAGTCAGAAGAAAAGCTAAGTCTATGGTCACTTTTATCAGTGTTAAGCCTATTTATTAACTAATTCTTTACTTGATAAACATTTTCACATCGATACCTGTATAGGTATATACATACTACTACCATGTATATATGGTACTATATAGTGTATGTATATATAGTTTAGATAGATTTCGACATTGAAGTAGATAGTTTCTAGATGATATCAGTTATAATATTATAGATAACATCAATAATATAGATGTTTTAGGCCAAGTATATTCATCTTCATTCAGTCATGGAAATTAGTATAAATCAATCAAAAGTTAATTAATATTCATTGATATGTCTAAGGGTAAGTTAGTGTAAGTTTTGTATTTGCTGTGATCACCGACGCAGCAATTATTGATGCTGATGAGCAATTGATGGGCAGAACTTTGGTTATATCTTTTATGGCGTCCGGATACCATCAATCACCATTCACTATGTTCTACGTAATCAACAATGGTAAATGATCGTAATATCAAATTTTGAAGTGCAGTAAGCCGATCACATTTTTTGTAAGACCGATGGCTGATAGAGCACACGAATCCCGAGTGAAGACTGCCTTTCGGTAAACGTAGTATAGGATGCCCTCTAGCCCGATGGACTGATGACCGGTGCAACGTTGCTGGTAGACACTGGTTGAGAAAGAAGGAGGACTGTGGTGAGTGGCGACGAACAGGGGAGGCCTACCTCTAAGGGAGTGGTCTGTGATTGGCTGACGACTACGAAAAAAATTATGATGTAATATATTATTTTTACTTGCTGAAGTACAGCAGACACCTGATAAGATATGATTACTGTAAACTGTGAACGTTTAATAAAAACCAAACATATTACCAACATTCTTCTTGTTCTAACATAATTTCATGGATTGTTTTGAAAACTCCATATCAGTAATGATATGGAAAATCTAACCTGATCTAAGTCTCTTTTATAACTGTTTGCCTCTGTTGTTGCAAATTTTTTTTAATGTTATACAACGTTTTATTGAAGGAAACGGTAAATCATGTTCTATATTTAGCAACGGGGGCTGTTAATTGGAAGCAATTATGATATTTACCCATTGATGCCAATCACAGAGGTCGACTTGATATAACTTTGAACTCTGATCGTTCATCTCCGGGAGCCTTAACAATAGGTAAATATAAAGAAGAAGTAATGGTAGACAAACATTGCGTCGATTTTAATACGAATGTGTATATACACATTATTATTACTATTATTTTTATTATTCTATTTTTTGTTTTTCCAGGCCATAAAAATGGCTTGGACATTTGGAGAGCTTGCGTGGATCCATGGGAAGGTCAACACGTAGAGGCCCCTTGACTTTAATGTAATTGTGGCTTGACACTGACTGACGATTATCTCTGTCTACACCATATAATAATGAACCCAAGGACTAGCCCAGCCACTGTAGTACTGTTGTGGGAAATGAGGACTGAGCTATTGAGGTGAACTGCTAGTGGTGCGAGGGGTCTGAGAATATGGGGACTATAAAAAAGACACACAGGTAAATACTGAAACACTTACATTTTAATATGTACATAAATTATATATTTACTTTTACACGCAACACCGAGCGGGCCGTTCATCCCACGGATTCTATCATCAACAACATTGGTAATTCTTATACACGTAACAACAATGTAGTTATTTTTAACACTAAAGATTTTTGTGATTAATGTATCTAGAAGATATACGAATATATTAGTAAATAACCCAAACCTTGTTTAAAATTTTTATGTAACTACTAACTGTGCTCGCGACTTCCACATTACAATCATTGTCTTGCTTACTACTTATATTAAATTATAACCGCATACTATGTACTATATAAATATACCATTTCACTGCACTGTTCAATATTCTATTATATATTGTTAATGTGTGTATGTATGTATGTGAGTTTTATTTATATTCTCTAATGATTAATCTAAATGCACGCCCTGATATTACAAATATCTATAGGAGACGGTAACTACTGCCCATGAGCTAGGCCGTCTGCCTGTCCGCAATTAAAAACTTGAAATGCTTTTACTACATAAAAA